>JAQFYC010003062.1:0-22406 GCA_034694165.1 Tomocerus mixtus | reverse complement strand
ATCGGATCGTTAGGATTTTGGAAGGGGCTGGGATCGGATCGGATCGGATCGCCAAACCTAAAAGTTACAAGTGTGATCAGGCGGTAAGGCCTTACTGCCTAGTCAGTAGTACATAGTATGTACATAATGCCTAGGCAGCAAGATTTATCTGTGAAATGTTTCATTTAACATTCTAAATCCATATTAAGGGTCTTTAGGCTACTTTCGTTATAATAAACGAAAGCCAAACAGTGTTCGCACAAGCATACAAGAAGTACTTAATAAAGTCTTCTATTTTACTTCCTTTCTATTACAGATACGTCTGAAGGACATGAGAATCAATATATAATATTTGTAAAATATCAAGGCATATCATCTTAATAACATTTAACTAACACAAAGTACAATATTAGTGATATAAAGTTGTTGGCTTTCAAATATTGTAGGTTCTGAAACAAAATGCCATGCTGGAAACTCTAATCATGTACTTTAACTAATTTCTGTACTATAAGGCAGTTGATGTTAACAGAAGTTGTAATCGCAAATGTTGAACTTATGTTTGTAATAACATAATTACTTATTTAGTAAATTTTTTTAATACAAATATTATAGAAAGCATATTTAAATGTTTTGTTTTTGCTAGCTAGTATTCCCAAGTAATTGCAATTAATTAATTAATTTTGGCTTTCGTGCCTATTTTTACAAATGGAATATGCAGTTAATTTTTATTCCCAATACATGAATAGGAATAATTAACCGCATACATAATTAATCGAATTAATCATTTATACATAATTAATATTTTTATGTAGTATTTTATTTTACATAATAAAGTAATCTAAGCGTCCTTCATTTGCATTTACAATGCCAGAATGGAGCAGGGTCTTAGCAGCATAAGGCCTTACAGCCTGATAAATCTTATTGTCTACGACATAATATGTATGTACATAAGTGCATACATAACATATGAATTAAATGTTTTAACTTTTTACACTCTGTTTTTAAGCAAACTAACTAACTCTTGCTCTCTTACCCACTTATTTGCATTACACTCTTCATTGCTCCACTAAAAGGAGTGTCACTTCGTAAATAGTGTTATCTAAGTTATATACATACAGTAGATACAAATTACTGGTTCCGCTCCATTACACATCTTGCTTACGATTAGTTAGCTACTTACAATCTATTACGTATGTAGAATACCGACGAATTGACTGAACCAGTTATTTGTTGTACTATGTACTATCATAGTATTATCCAGGCTCTCCTAACATATTCATAGTATGAACTCAATAGCATTTGCTAACAAAATTATCCATACATTCGAAATTCAGCAATTACAGTAAGTAGTATTCACAAAGAACTTAAAATATAAAAACCTTATTTTACTAAAACTGTTGTAAGTCAGTAAAGGTCTACGAGATCTAAAAGGTTTGGTGACCTGAGCTGAATTTAGTGAGAGCACTTATAAAATAACTTGTAATATGTATAACACATTAATTTAGGGTGATTACAGTTAATTGAGACCCAGAGTCCATGTATTTTGGAAACCCTGGCACAGTACAGAGAAGAATATGTGCATTTTGGCAAGGAAGACAAAAGTTAGGCATAATTATGTTGTATTGCATATCATTCGGATGAGATATAGTGTTACACGCCATCCTAATCCCATCTTCATCTAATTCCACACTTGCACAATTGTAGGATGCTAACATTTGTCTTTGTACATAAGAATATAGCATCTTAGTACAGATGAAGGTTTCAGAATTTACTACGATTTCGGCGCCTCGTCTGATACATATTTCTCTCGCCTTGGTCTTCCAAATATAATTCTGTCCTCAACGACGGAAGCATGTCGCCGGTTTTTGAGTTTCCATTTTATCTGGCGGATTAATCTACTTTGTATCTGTATGTACATATAATTACTTTAACATGTGTATTGTCACTCAAACAATGGAACATAGAAACAAAAAGCATAATTTAGCATTGCGACGATGTTGCTTTTTGAAATTTTTTGTTTCTCATGCGAATTTCTGGCTTAATTTATTAGACAATAAAAATCGGGTACATGGAAAAGAGAAGTTGCAAGTTGCACCTACAATGTACAATCAGAGAATGGAATTTAAGAGGAAGATGTTAAGAGAGATAAATATTTCTGGTTTCTTAGTTTGCTTGTTACAAAAATGATTCTTTGAGTTCACGGTTGTTATTCTGCAGTTGAGCAAATGACCAATAGACAACAGTCTGTGATAATAATACACTTTTCTATGACATCACCCCGCATCATCATCAAAGCAGAGCCCTATCATATTCACAACATAACACGGGAACTGAAAACTGAGCAAGCCCATCTATTTTATATGTAGTGGAAGAGATATTTATATTTATCTTCTTTTCTATGCTCTATATCCAATATTTACTACTAACATAATAAGTGTGTAAGTAGGTTTCTTCCTTCATTGCCATTATATTTGCATGGCATGCCAAAGAACGTCCTATACACATTCACACATCCAGCTGGAGCTACATTTGCTCCATCCAAACCAGCTCATGAAAATCTACATGTAAACAACTAATATAGCATCTAGTCAACACTTTATGCATATAGTATTTAACACTTAGCAAGTACAGTATTACTAAATTACTAATAATACATTCGAGAGACTCGAGAGTTAATTTTCTTCTAAACGAGCACATGGATTCTCATTTGGGATGGCTACTTGATGCATTGACTTTAATAATTATAAACCTACATGATAAAGAATAATTGCGCAACTACAAACATACCTTACATAATTATGTAAAAGCAATGCCAATACATTTTATCCATTCCCACTACTCATTTACCTTTTTAAAATTCTACTAAGATATTATAAATGGTCATTCTTACGTGTGTGGGCCAATTATGTTTTATTAGTCCCAATAATCCTAAGGCTAATAATAAAACTGGTATAGGTGCATAATATTTACAAATACTATCTATAGAAATGCTGTGTTCAAGGTACATTGAAACTCGGATGAACCAATTACTAATATCAATGGAAACAATTACTTTTACTTTTTATGTATATCAGTGTATAGTATAAGGTAGTATACAGGGGTGAATAATTTAAGACGCCCAGTGTATTTAGATAGGGAGTATATGAAAGGTGACACAGTGACCTGACTACGGATTGGTAACCCGATATTTTATACACCATTCGAAAGCCCAACTTAATGCAGTTCAATTAAACTTGGTTTCATCAAAATCGTTGATAGTTAATGGGTCAAAGGTCAAATTGAAAATAAAAAATCGAAAATCGAGATTTTTAACTTTTGTCAATTTTTTAGTGAAATTTTCATTTTTCTTAGTCCATAATAGCAAAATTGCTTAGGAGGAAGTTAACTTTTGGATAGAAACTGTTTTTTGGTCCCGGAAATTTGAAAAATGGATTAAAGTTAAAAATCTCGATTTTCGATTTTTTATTTTCAATTTGACCTTTGACCCATTAACTATCAACGATTTTGATGAAACCAAGTTTAATTGAACTGCATTAAGTTGGGCTTTCGAATGGTGTATAAAATATCGGGTTACCAATCCCCGTAGTCAGGTCACTGTGTCACCTTTCATATACTCCCTATCTAAATACACTGGGCGTCTTAAATTATTCACTCTGTAGTACTCTCCTTTTCTTCTATGTGTAGCAAATCTTAAATCTGCACCAAGTTGCTATTTGCTAACAAAGTGTCTGATATAATTTGAGAATAGTGTTTAAAGCAGCGCAGTTGAAATCTGTCTCCCGTTAAAATTGCATTCAAATGACATGAAAAATATGATTAGAAACTGCTGCAACAAGAGCAACAATTGTTAGCCCTTTCTACTTGTTACGCGGCGCGGCTGAGAATCTTGCCCTTGAATGATAACTGAGCAGCTATTTTGGGTTCTCAAAATTAAAAATTATAGATTCCATTAGTCTTTCATTTACACTTTATGCCAGAGTCTGTACACGATTATTATGAAAAATCTGTTACTTTACACATTGATTTGAATAAGTTTCATATTATTTTTTTTATCAAACTTTTGCACTCCTGATACTATAATTACCTATAGTAATAATTAATTCAGTCATTTCTATTGATTTGCAGACACCTCACCAAGCGTTGCAGTTAAAAATAATCGACCTCAGTCCTAATTTACTGAAATTGCCTGATAATCTCAAAGATGCAGAAGATTTCCTGGCCTGCCATAACCAAGTTATTAAAAATTTACAAGTAAATAATAAAACTTACAAATACTTACAAATACTTACATACACATGTGGAAATAACAGTTTGATTTACTTTATGATGTGATTATGATTATAGTTTAATCCTTGTGAATTTAATTTTTAGTCCAAACAAAGTCCGGTTGAGGAACTATTAAGACAAGCTGACAATTTGATATCGACGCAGAAACCGAGGGCGGAAGTTTATGCAGCAATGGCTGATAGCTTAGGTCAGACATGGAAGGATTTAAATACTCTTTTGGAAGAAAGGAAAACTGTGATTCATCTTGCAGTGATCGTGCACACGTAAGAAAAACATTGTTTACCAAAATACTACAATTAATAATACCTATAATATGTCGTTTTGTTTGTAGTGAAAATAATTAGGTATAGTATTACATAGTACAGTCGATATTTTTGGGTTTTTTCAATAGGATTTCCTTATAAATACAAATAGCTATAGTTAATAGGTGTAAATAATAAATAACAATAATGTTGTAGGTTATAGTTAATTCGTTAATTAAGTTTGCTATAATGTAAAGAATGAAAAAGGACTAAAAATGACGTATTCAGCAGTCGGTAGACGACCGTTCCTTTCCATCGACAAAGTTGGTTTGGTGGGAAACTTGAATTTTTGCATTTCTGCAAATTAGTTTAGTTAGAATTTAGAATTAGCCATGAGGACGTATTTTACAGTACAATTTGCATTTGCAGTAATTGTGATTAATAGTTGACGTTTGTCACATTGACAATTGTTGGATTAAAGTTTGTGAAAGGTGAATACTCTGGAATTATGAAGAAACATAAAACCTTTAATATAAAACAGCTAGAAAATGAATTTGCAAATTGCTTGGATCTAAAATCTATAGACAGTAGGTACTTAATACTTAATAAGGTTTGATTTTGATAAGGCAATTCACTTTTTATCTATAATTACAATAATTAACTGAATGTATTGCTAATTTATTTTATTCATCAATTTAATTTAAGATTGTTAAGAGTATGGTTGTTATCTCAATCCATCATTATTAACTCAATCCCAACCAGAATCAAGATTCAGCTTTATTTCATTATTCATTATTCCGATTTCAGATGATTTAAAATATCAAAGTAGCTAAACTTACTCGATTTTAGTTATTATAATATAATGTACCAATAAGTACTAATCAGTAATTATTATGTACTGATTCATGTGACCTTTTCATGCGTGACAAGTTATTTGTTCTATTAAGATATCCTCTCTATTAAGATCATAAAATAGATCTGCATTTGATTTACGAAATTTTGTTTATCTTTAGTTGTCAGTTCTTATATTTTTGCATTTATTTCCACTAACAGCAAATTATAAAGTATGGCTCATTCTTGTTGCAATGATCAAAATTGAACACAGGTAAATTAATTACTAGTTTTAGTATAAAGAATAATTTAATGTAGAATGTACACAGTCTAATTCATACCACCTACGCCTACATGAAAGGCATGATAGTTAATATGTAGGTATTTATGGGATGAAAATTATTTATTGAATCAATAATGTATTATTAGTATGGATATTAGGAATTAGTTTAGCTTTTCTGGCTTTTCTAATTTATTATTTATTTTTGCTTTCCAGGAACATTGCAATATGTACAGAGAGAATCAATCAGGTGCACAACGAGTACTCGAAAATTAACTACTTACCAAGTGAAGAGTTTACATCGTCCAATACCGTGACGGACAGATTAAAAAAGCTGAAAAATGATCGATTGGAAATCCTAAAACTGGTCTCTGTCTGCTTGGAGTCTAGTGATAAACTGTTGAACAAAATTGCGGAGTTCAATTACAGCATAGACTCTAGAGAGTTGTTTTTGTTACGTGATGTTGAAATTGGTAAGTTTGCCAAAATGTCCAGTTTCGCTGTATGCCTGTTAATATTGTGATGTATATCATGTGTACAATTGATATTTATATTTAATTTTATCTCATTAGCTAATAAACAAGTGCACCGCTGGCTGGAGAGACTCCATGACAGAAGAATGATTTTAGAAGATAAACTTAAAGTAAAGAAGGAGCAATTCGAAGAGTATTTGGACTACATTGACTATGACATTGAAATTCAGAAATTGGACGAGAAGCTAGAAAGACTTCGAGGTTTTGACAAAACTTTTGATTTTGGCCACAGTGTTGTTACCTGTCAGGGAAAACGTGATCTATTAGAAGCAGTGGTTAAGGAAATGAAGGTAGCTATCATAACTATTGTATTATTTACGTTTATAAATGTGGGCATTGGATAAAGGTCATTACACTGTTCCATTCTGTTCCTTAAAGTATTTTATTTGTCAATTGTCATTCATGGAACATGACATTTTCCTTCACAGTAGGGAAATCTGTTTCTCGAGTGCTCATGCTGTAATTTTAATTTTTTAATCCCCTTAATTAAATAAATATTGAAGATGTTAATTTGCCTGGGGTTTTTGTAATCCGTTAGGGATTGCAAGAGAAATCTATTTTAGCTGCTAAAAGACTTGAAGATAGTCAGCAAGTTCAAAGGACAAAATTCTACCAAAGATCTACACTCAAGGTTACGCTATACAAGATATTGGAAGAAGTTAACGATCTGCTAACAGAATCCATTGAATTAGAATTGGGACTGTCGGAATCCAAGGAATTTTTCCGTGTAGCTGAGGAGGTAAATCTAATGATGATATCATTAGCATAGTTTCTACCGCACATTGATTGCCATTTGTACAAATTCTAATAGTGTTCCTAATTGAATGGAATTACAGGCTCTGGCCAAGTTGGAGTGCATATCTGCTAAAGATCCCATGGTGCTATCAAAACCAGAACTAACTAATATAACGCAAGAAGCTCTTTCCAAAGGACAGTCTGTTCTTGATGCTCATGGTTGGGATACAATAAGAACGAATGTAAGTTGAAATTGAATAGACAGATAAACTCCGCCCTGAATTATTTAACAGTATGGTATCTATAATTGTTATATTTATAATCTTTAATTGTACAACGAATTGCTTCTCAAAGATTTATCAACCTTTTAAAACGTCTTTCTTGTGACTGACATTGTTTTTAATGAATGCTTAAATCTTTTAATTGATTCTAAATTAGCTTTAGTTGTGTAAACAAAATTATCATAATGTGTAAACTTTCGTAGTTAAGGTTTTAAAACTAGCGATATTAGTGATCTTTGGTAAATTAATCGGAAATCGATGTCTTTCAGGGTGTTAGAGCAATTCATGATAACCTTCTGAGTAGAAAAACGGACTTAATAGATGAAATCGACCATCTACAAGTATTGGATGAGTATAACAATTTCCTAGAAATCGTCAATCAGGTACAGTGGCTATTATTACAAATGTGTTTACGTTTTCAATATTAATTAGGGGTACCTACCTACCTACCCAGTTTCATACTGTTTTATTTATCTGTTATCTGTAGTCATATCAAAATCTCCTCAACGTGGAATCTTCAACTTTACGCCAACCAATAACAATTCCCGTCGATTCACCACAAGTGTTCACTTTTAAGCAAACTCATGAACACACCCTGGAAGAGCTTTCGCAAAAGTTGAATTTTGACAACCTGTTGACACAGCTCGAGAAAATTTATCCAAATTTAAGCGAAGAGGAAAAACTGGAGACAGAAGAGAAAATCAATCAGCTTAAATACCTTTCTAATCTGATTGTCGAGCTAATTATCCAAAGAGTTTTTATTGGTGGAGAGTGGTCCAGAATCCTGGAATTACACGAAAACCTACAAACAGAATTGCTAAGTTCTGCAAATCAGTCACAGCAAAATGCAACAAAAGAGAGATTGGAAAACGTCGTGGATCAAGTTATTGGTATTTACAGTAATGTACAGGAGCAGCTTGATGAGGTAACGTAACGTAACATTAATTAAGAAAGTCATTAATCTATTTATTAGTGGAGAGAACAAAGGAGGAGATTAACGCAACGTAACTGTAGTGGTAAATGTTTGTTTTTTAATGATTAATAGGTTCATCGCTCCGACCCGGATCTGAACACAAGCCGAATGGAGCTGAAGATTGAGGAAATTATTAAAGAGTTGCAGTTGAAATTGGAGGCGTTGGCAGTCAACGATAGAAGCCGGAGCATTTGTCAGATTTACAAGGTTTCTTTTTCTTTTCTTTTTGCACGCTTTATGTGATCTAATGTGATATGATATGTCTGATCTGATTTTGAGATTTTCTTAACCTCATCTCCGCAAGTCTGTCTAAAGCCTAGTTACTAAACTGTCTGTATAAATATATAGGTAACTAACTATATTAACTCTAAAATTAGATTCCCTCTCTGCAAATCTTTACCTCAAGCGTCAAGCCAAGCGGCTTCCTAAATGTTATCTATACAAACATTCTCCTCTTATATTATATTTTTGCATTATATCTGCAGATCTTACACATAATTATGAAGTAGCTTATTAATGCTGCGTTGATATGCCTAAATACTAGTATGTGTAAATGTAGAGTAAAGAATGAAAATGTATTTTCGGTGTTATGCATGCATCGTGCCATGCCACCAAGAAAACCACCCCACTCAGTATCTGTATCTGTATATGCAAACAAAATAATAATATCACAGCACAGTGTGGATCATTTTAAAAACCTGGTGTGTGCTACGTTTCGATGCGCGATGGTATGGTGCCGGTCTGCTTCTATTTTAATGTCATCCACACATAGTACCATTTAGTTTACTGGTTCATCGTGGCATGGTGTGTACTAGTGTATCTGTTTCTACTCTTGTGTACTTTAGTTGGGAAAAGTAGAGCAAGCATATGGCAACCCCATTTCTTGCTCGTAAAACACATGTTTCTTGTCCTGTCGTATATTTACTCTTTGGAAAAGAGATGAGACTGCACGAATAAGAATTATTGTAGCCAAGAGCGTTACTACACACATTTGTGTCTAACTTATGCCAATTCTGTCTTGTTTTGAATTGACTGCGAACGATGAACGGAAAAGAGCGAGAGTGTTGTGTGTCTGTATCTGTAAGTATATTTTATATGCATACATGAAACTAAATAGTATTTTCTTCGTATTCAGTATTCAGATAGGTAGACATTATAAATAGTAAAAGCTCGTATCGTAAATTGTAATTCTATTTTATGCTATTAGATAGATAGATAGCTACTACATTGCATACAAATACAACATAGATCTTTAAATCTTTAAATATCAAGATGCGCTTCCTGACTTGACTTGAACTGAGTGACTAGTTCAGTCAGCTAACTAAAATCACAGAAGAGATGTTGTGTTATGTTGAAGTTGCCTCATATAATTTGGCATAGAGCTATGTTGATTGTTGCTAGTAGCATAAAGGCAGTAGATAATGCAATGCAAGATTGGATAACTTTCCTTCCTTGCGTAGGAAGTCATAACATAACATTACATAACGTAACGTAACGTAACGTAGCATACATATTATGTAGTTGTTCCATAAGCTACATTTACATTCACCATTACATAATGCAATGAAAATGTTGTAAAAGCGGATCTTCCCTAAGCTCCTGCATGAATAATGTTCCTTAGACTAAATGTATGAATGTATTTATTTTGTATGTACTGATACTTAGGTACAAATAGTTGACATATCTTTTGCTGGTTTTTGCAAACTATGTTTGCTGTGTGTAAGTCTGTAGATTCTTTTAGTCTTAACTTGCTAAACTGAACTGAGGATGAATAAAATCAGGTTAAATTGGACCGTCATCTTCTTGGCTACTTGGACGATGGGGTTTTCGTGTCTTCGAGTTACTTCCCCGTTCTCAATGAACAAGATGCGGCTTTCTCTCCCTCTTCTGCCACTTCCTCCGTCTTGTCCACAAACTCCAGCTCGGGACCAGCTCTAAATATCATTCGGGACAGAGTGCAGGACAAATTGGCCTCCGTCCTCGATCGGTTCCTTGATCCCCTCATTAAGGATTTCCGTCAAGGTACATAAATTTGCATATTATCTTATTTATCTTTTTATTTGAAAGTGTGCTAATTTAATTAATTCACATTTCCGCTGCCCAATTAATATACTATTTAGTATTCATTAAATAAATTGAGACAGAAGTTACACAAGTAGATACAGATAGGCTCGACTTCTTACTGACAAATTGAATGGCAGTTAAATTAGCCTTTAGACTGTAGGAAAGCCCGTCGTGTCGTCTAGTCGTGTCTTGTCGTGTGCTAGAAACATAAATATTTTTCTTCTTATTTGTATTTACTTATTGTCTCCCTGCAGTATTTGTATTAGTAGGCTAGCCTTGAACCTTTTTATAATTAGTTAGAACGTACTTAAATATAATTGGCTAGGTTTGCAAGGTAGCTATTTATAAATATAGTTCTTCCTTCCTGACTGTTATGTTCATGTTGTGAAACATTAAAGGTGAAACTAAATAAACGGTTGTTTCTTATTTTGTGTGGTGTTTTGTATTGTTTCTATGAGAGTGAGTGCTTTATTTTATTTCTCAGATATCACAAAACTTCAGTTGAATCCCAGCCTGTCAGTTATCAAGCCAACAAAGGAGGAGGAAGACCTTGTGAAATATTTCAACAGACTCAAAGAGTCTTACGTGACTGTTTCGAAGGAGATCCTCACCTATCTCAGAGAACTTCATCTAGTCAATCAAGAAATCGACGAAAAGTTCAATTTAAATCCAAAGACTTTGGAGCAGGTGGAAGCGAGCTGTAGTCAACTTAATGCTTCATACAATGAAATCAATAAGAAGATTAGTGAAGGATTAAATAAACACTTGGATAGTCTACTCGACCTAGTTGTCAGAGAAGTACGTAAAATAAAAGTCAAAAGTGAAATAGAAAACAGAGTTGTTTTAATTAACGATAAACAGTTGCTATTATTCTAGTTTTTGTGTAATTAGTAGTTCAACTCAACAGTTACGGATAATTAGGATAATTTGTTATCTGTTCTAATAAGAGTGACGATGTTAATTGTTAGGAACCGCCGGCTGCTGCTGACAAAGAAGCCAAAATATTGAAAGCGATGACAACGAAAATTACAAAGGAGAAACTCCAGAACGAATTCCTGAATAAACAAGAGCAGTTAAGCCAGCAATTAAATGAAAGGATGGTTGACGCCGATTTGGATCTGATTAATAAACAATTGAACGACTTAATTGACGAGTTGGAACAGCCGTGCAGCTATGGCGACTGCCTCACAGATGCGCAGGCGTATCTTGCAAATTTCGGGCGCTTCGAAAAAACTGTGGAGGTTTGAATCCGAATTTCATATTAATTTATCGTTATCATTATATAATAATTTGTCAAGTAGTCAACATTTTATATTTCATTATTTTTGTGTGTAGGTTTTAAAAGAAAAATTAACACGACTAGTAGGAAACGTCAGTTTAGCCGATAACGAGAAAGCACGGAATTTATCACGAAAATTGAACGAGTTGCTGGACAAGAAAGTCAAAAGGAGAGAATTGATTTTACTCAGCTTGGAATATTTCAGATTGATTCAAGTGGTTGGTGATATTTCTTTATCAATATTCATTCGCATTTATACGTGTTGTAGGCAATCGTTAGTTTACGTAGGACGAAGGTGGAGTTTGTGCGAATGCTGTTGCTGTTGATATTTAGAATTTATGCGTATTCTTTTATTATTTCATGACAGCAACTTTTTCTATTTAGCTTTGGCATCTTACCAATTCCTAAAAAGTTATCAATTTAGAACCGGCTACAAATTATTCCGAGAGGACAGAAAGATTTCTTTTTCATAAATGGATATGCGCTGTTCATATGCTTATCTTATTTTGCGTAGTATTTATGTATGTACATCTGAAGCACATACCTAGATTATATATGTGAATAGCAATTCAATTTTGAATCCACTGCAAACATATCGTCATTTAATGATTTGTAGACATCATAGGCCACGTTGATGGGCATTTCTTAGATAACTTGATGTGGATTGATGTCATTCAAATTTGGCAAGCTTGGATATGGACATGTATCATAAAGTTGACGAAACTGTATGGATGCACATCATTTACACTATTACAGTATCACAATCAATTAACCATCCTACATGTTTACCGTTAAAAACCCAAATTTATCTTACTTATAATGCCGACGTAGTAATCCTAAGTATTTTTGGTAGTATTATTTATAAAAACAAGTGTAGTTACCTATTTCCATTTTACGAATTTAAAAGGAGCAATTATCCAAGCTGATGAGTTTACCTGTTCTTTAACTTTGATTTGAATTTAATTGAATATTTACAGTCTAAGGAACACTACACCAAAATAAACGCTAGTCTTCAGTTAATTACGGAGAAATCCAACAATCTAGCCATTACGAAGGAGCAGATTGAAGATCTTCTTAAGCAATTGGAAGGACTTAAATCAAAAGAACAGGAACAAGAAGAACGATTGGTTGAAATTGAAAGAATATCTTCAGTATTATTTGGTATGTTTTGTTTTATAATTGAAATCTTTTGAATAAGTAACTAATTGTATTTAGCTCAATTACACAAATCATTTGACTATAAAAATCTTCTACATAAACATTTTTTTTGTGAAACGGATTTCTAAAATGTTTTGCACTAATTTTAAATTTTACATGCGAAAGAAGTAATACTAAACAATTGCGAAACTTGATCAAGCGATCCAAATATGTACTAGTATTTTATTTTAGTCGATTATATATTTTCTGATCCAAGAGAAACATTTAGATGAAGTCAAAACTATTGTAAATTGTACTGTGAACTGATATATATTTGCATATCGCAAAATTTGGCATTGTTTGTGTCAGTGTTATCAATATTTGTTTATCTATGGAATAAAAGGGGTTCTGGATAGATTTATTGTTCATTAGGTAAATATCATATTATAATGGGTGTACAATATATATCACAGTTTGACAAAATGTACTTATGTTGTTGCAGCTAAAAACGTTTTCTAATTTCATAAAATTGTATAATTATAGGCCCAATGGAATCATATTTCGGAAATACGCAACATGAGCCACTGAAGAGGGAGAATAACAGCATGACGAAAGAAATCCACCACGTAGAGACGAGTCTGAATGATCTGCTTAATAGTTTCAAAAGGAGAAGTAAATCGACAGAGACTCAGACTTCCCAATTCTCTACCCCAGCAGCCTCTCCTGCTCCCATTCACAAACCAATTCAAATAGAGGAAGAGTTAAGTTCTACTGTGACTCACCTCACCCAAACTTCCACGCTCTCTAGCACGGGACTGCTAAGGGTTCAGTCTCCTCTGCCTCCGTCCGGCTCACCCGTTCCTCCCATTCACAAATTAGAGAAAGAGACTCAGATTGAGTTGGAAGAGGAAGCTAAAGTGGCGGATAAGCTAGATAGGGACACAATAACGCAGACAATGGAAGAGCGTAACACTTCAGCCCAAACTCAAACGGATGCTCTGCACGTAATAACTACATCTACGGCAACGGAAGCTCTAGCGGAAACAGAAACCTTCCATGTTGGCAGTGCAGTTCCTCCATCTGAAGAGTATTTGGCACCTACATTCATACAACCTCTTAAAGACTTAGTAGTTAACGAAGGCGACCGCGTTGTTTTAGAGTGCAGGTCAGAATTTTATGTAAATTTGCTCCAAAATCACATTCCATCATTAGTACTCGTGCTAACTAAGTTGAAATAATTGCAGGACAACTGGAGAAATTAAGAAACTTCATTGGCTAAAAGACGGACTGGAAATTAGCAACAACCCAGATTACAAAACAGAATTTTTAGAGAATTCCCTTGCTAAATTAACGATTGACGAAGTTTTTCATGAAGATTCTGCCATATTTACTTGCCGAGCTGTAGGTGGCGAATGTGATTCAGTCGTTGTGGAAACAAGTGGAAAACTAACTGTCCGAGGTTTGGGGAATCTTCCATTTTTGTCAAACTTTATCCTTCTTCTAGTTAGTCATTGTAGAAAATAGCTTATTTAGCACTTTTTTGTGCTACATAGTATGTATGTGCATTTAAGATATGTTTGCTGGATTGTATTTGCATCTTATGTCTCACAGAACCAACGACAACTCTACTGCAGGCTCCGAAATTTCTACAACATTCATTAAAAATGACTGGAGTTCATGGAAATCCTCACACAATTCAGTTGCGTATTGAAGGCAATCCTCTTCCAACTGTGCAATGGTCCAAGAATGGCGTCTGCATTGACACAAGCCCAGACTACATTATTACGTTCAACAATGGCCTTTGTGAGGTTCAGTTTGATGAGTTAATCAAGGAACTTGATGACGGAGTTTATTCTTGTGTTGGAGTCAACAAGTTGGGACAGTGTGAAACCAAAATTGAACTTGAAATCAAAGGGGAAGGTAAATAAAGGTCGTTTCCACGATAGTGGCTAGATTCTTTGCCTTACGCCATAGTATGGTTTTTTATACAGATCACTGTGCCTATTGCCAAAATATTTCATTTGACTTTAATATTTTTCATTTAACATCAACTAATTTTATGCAACAAAGCAAACGGTTGCTTTAATTCATCTACATTTGTGATATTCTGATATTCAAAATGTAAAATGCTTAATAAAGCTTGACTGCAATCAGTTCATATATTTTTCCATCTCTATAGAAGCCTTTCAATTCAATTTACCTAGACTAAGTAATATACGTTAAATTACAAGCCTTTTATTTTGCTTTCTTAATAATATACTATTCTATATTTTTTGACAATTGATAAATTCAATGGCACCTAATAGTACTAGATTAAAGTTCCCATTGTAATTAATTTATTGATTTTTAGTAGTAGACTGCAAACAAAAATTAATTTGTGGTAATTATGAATAAGATGAAAATACAAGTGTTGTTTTTCGTAGTTCCGAAAAAAGTGTCAAAAGATCCGCCAAGATGGATTCGTCCTCTGCCTAAAAACGTAATGACAAGAGCTGGACAAAAGTTAAAATTGGATTGTGAATTTGAGTCGGCGAGTGATTGCAACGTCATGTGGGTGAAGGACGACCTAAAAATATTAACGAAAAACAATTCTTCTGCCGAGGTAATGTTATGAATACGTATATATTTCTTAAACTATTTGGTATTACATCAGCTAGCACAAATAGCATATTATAATTAATTGTCGATTTGTTCAGTGGTGAAGATTTACAAACTTAACTTAAATTACGCTCTGCACTTCGACCATAAGACGGCCAAAATCCCTAGTCGAGTATGTGTCAATGCCACGTTAACATTTCCGAAGGATAAATAGATAGATACAATATATTAATTAATTGCTAATTGATATATGCAGAACTATACGTCTTTGTCTTTTTTGAAAATGGATTACAAGTTTTACTCTGCTACTTTGATAATTTTATTTACAGTACCAGGGGTTTACATCAGATAAATGGAAAGTGTATTTCTAACTGACATCGTTTTGTATTATACTTGAATGTATTTATATACACTTAATGTTAGAAAAGACAGCGCCGTAACTACATATAAGAAAAAGACTAAGTTTGTAACTTGTCGTTGGAAATTATTTTATTTGTTGCTGAAGTGCGAGTGTTATTGTTAGACGTAACAATCAATTGCTGTAATACATTCCTTCTTACGGTGCTGCCTAGAGACTTTAGCCGTGACCTTGAACAAATAAAAATAAAACCAAAAAACTAAACTAAAAATCCTACAAATATACCCGAGGAAATGAGGTAACGTAGAATTCAGATAGTGTTTAAAATTGGGCTAATTAGTTTCCGTTTAGAAGAAATACAATTTAATTACTTTTAAATAGGTAACTTATTGGAGACTGTCAAATCATTGCTTGAAATCCAGATTTAAGAGTCGAGTAAAGTATATGAAACGTTAATGACATTTTATGAATAGGTACTAATTGCAGAAAAAATATTTTTGTTCCACACTTCATATTTACACTTTGCACACAAATATGTATTTGTGGATGGATTATTAGCCAAGACTATAATAACACTACAGAAATATATTTTACAACGCTATTATTTATAGCGCCAATTATTATTTTGACTATAGAGGTTTATTTATAACTAGTAAATGTATATTATGTATTTGTAAAGCCACCGTAGAAGATAAAATAAATGTGGGCTGAATGGAGCGCTAAATTAGTTAGCTTACATGAAATAGGTAGTCTAGTTCTAGTTTATTGTTGACTAGCCATATTGCACTTCGGCCAAGATGGAACTTGTGATGTAATTTAACATTGACTAATGCAGATTCGTGCTACTCGGAGTTTGGCAACATTAATTTACAACGAAGCGTATCCTCTCAACTCTGGCAAGTACACTGTTTTAATTCGGAATGCTGGTGGTGAGATTCAGTCTGAGACTCAAGTAGTTGTTAAGGTAAGGGAGGAGGAGGATGGGAAATGCATCTGCTAAATATAAAATGTGTCGTAAAGAATGATTTTGCAATAATGTTTGTTTATCGTTTCCTACTTTGTGCACCAGAGAATATTAAAAATGAATTATTTTTATTTTACGTTTTTGCGTTTTCGTGAATATGTAGGGATTATTACCAGCTGAAACATCTGACGACTCTGAGCTGAATGCAAGCGACATGGAGGTAGTTCGTCCGCTAATAAAAATGCCATTAAAGGACGCCCATGCCTTAATTGGGGACAGCTTGCGGTTGGACTGTGTTATTGTTGGCCACCCCGAACCAGAAGTAGTTGGATATTAAAAAAGTTTCAATAAAACAAATGATTCCCTGAAGTGCTGCCAAGTTTATAAAAATACATGTGGCTCTTTTCTGTTGTGGTGTGGTGCAGGTCATCTGGTATAAAAATTCTACACCATTGAAAGAGTCACCGAATCATCACTTGCTTTTCCACGGGGACAAATGTTCCCTCATCATCCACAAAGTTGACTTGAACGATCGTGGAATGTACTCGGTGTCGGCTATTAATAACGGCGGCGAGGCCACGTCCAAATGCCAAGTTCTCATTTACGAAAAAGAGCCCGATGAGAAAGGTGCTGCTTCCGATTTTACTCTTCTTGGCATTTTTGCTCAGGATGTTTCAAAAATTGTATTCCTCCCTTGAAGGAATTAAATTATTTAAATCCTATGGAAATTTAGAACTGGAAGAACCCAAAGTTGAGCCGCCAAAGTTCAGCCAACTCATCCAAGATCAAATGGTCACTGCCGGGGAAGCCGTTGAGTTCACTTGTGAAGTTTCCTGTGATCCTGTCACCAATGAGTTACCCGAAGTCACTTGGTGGAGAAATAATCAAAGAATTGAAACCACTGACGACCTTGAGGTAGACTCTTACACTCCTTTTTTCTTAGAATTTTTTTTGTAAACTTCTTCTCACTTACTCATACCTATTTATAGTTCTGGGCGTATTTATTGGCAATTGAATGTTTCCTTTACTTATGTTGTTACACTGTCTGTCTTTTAGGTTACGCAACAGCAGAACAAATTCAGTCTGAGAATTAAAGAAGTGCAGCCACTGCACCGTGGAAACTATATGGTGAAAGCAAAAAATGCGGGAGGAGATGCTAAATGCTTCGCTTCTCTGATCGTCAAGGAAAATTTGGAGGTTTTTGACAATTTACCTAAATATTTGCTTTATTTTTTGCGTTGGTGTAAACATTATTTCTACTATTGAACTTTGATTGATGTATAACAGCAGCAGAAACAAACACCGATTACTGTACCAAAACCTGCCAAATTAACTGAAGCTCGGGAATCTCCGCCATTACAAAGAAAGTTATCCTTACCGAAAGCAGCACCGAGGGCTCCACGATTTACGAAACCGTTGGAGGGCCGAATGGTCGACGAGGGAAACACAAACGTCTCTTTAAAATGCATTGTCGATGGTAAGAGTAGTTTTCATAAAAAAAGTAGGATTTAAAATATCAATTTAGTTTTAACTACTGCAGTATTAATTTGCATTTTAATTTTCTATTAGCCAATCCCCCGGCAGAGATCAAGTGGACTAGAAATAATTCCACGGAACCCATCGTTGCCTCAGATGCCTCCAACTTCGAAATTAAATACAACGAAAAAACTGGCGAAGTAGAGTTAGTCATAAAGACAGTTAATATTTCCAATGGAGGAAGATATAACTGCACGGCCACAAATGATGGCGGAATTGCCTCTTCCGTTGCAGACTTGGTCGTGAAAAGTTCGTGGTTTAATTATTTAATATATAGTATAAAATGGCATCTTCTTTATATTAAATTGTTTGTAATTTTTAATTTCTTATATTATTCAATTCAGAGACAACTTTCCCTCCTGTACTGAGCAAACGACTTCAATCTTTTACTGTTGACGAAGGAAAACGAATTTATTTAGAAATAGATGTGTTTGCCAAACCATCGCCTAAAATTACTTGGGAATTAAACGGAATTGAAATTAAGCCTGACGCTGACCCCGGTATTACAATGAGCTCCGACAGTCCAACCAGGTTTTCATTGCTCATCAATGAAGGTAACCAGTAACCATTTAAAGGTCAAGAAGTCTATACATATTGCTTTTACTCACAATCAGTATAACTCGTGAGATTATAGGAATGTAATATTTAGCCTACATGTAGAATAGTTGATAGTCTGATCTGAATATTCCATTCCGAGGTTTTAATATAATGTTTATTTATTTGTAGCTATTCCAATACGACACCGTGGACAATATAAAGTAACAGCAAAGAACGAATCCGGAGAAGCAAGTTCTACTTGCACTGTTAATATAATGGAACGACCAGGTTCCCAGGCGGACGATTTTGCAGTGAGCTCCGTTCCTTCGCCTGTTCCGATTCCTATCCCAATCCAGCAAAAACAAGAGGTCAATTTTCTGATATTATTTTATATTTACTTAAATGTATTTGTATTCAAGGAGTTGCTCCATATGTTGCATTGATTTATTTATTAGAATTTTCAAAATTTCTTTTTTCAGACAACTGTCTCATCAATAACTCACTTTCCGATCGAAACGACGATAATTCCTCCTCCGCGTCTCTCTATTTCCAATCAGGGACAACCGGAGCAAATAATTGTTTCCAGGAAAGAAGAGGAGACGAAGACTATTATTCAAAGCACAACAACAATCACAAGCAGTCAGCATCAGCAAATGTACGAAAGCTCCTCAAAGTCCATTACGACGTCCTCGAATGTCCCAGAGGGATTTCCCCAAATTCATGAAATGATTAAACCCGCAACAGCAACACAGGAGAGCTTAGTCCTTGTACCTGGACCAGAACCGGAGATTTTAGTGAGCCCTAGTCCAACCTCGTGGAATAAAAGTAGAAATCAAGTTCAAGAAAAAGTGAAAACCTTCCAAGGACAGTTAATGGAAGGAGTTGACCCCTCGGCTGCTCCGGCTGGAGGAGTTAGAATAATTCCTATTGTGGAGCAGGCTCCAAAGCCTGTTGAGAAAGGAATCGACCGCGTGACTTCCCCTGTAGTCAAATACGAACCGAAGCCAATTCAGCTCCCACTGTATATTCATGAAGATATTAAACCGAAAGGAGCTGAGGAACCCAAACTTCATAAATTTGAAGAACTGAAACCCGCCCGACTTCCTGTTTTAGAAGGGGAAGAATTTAGAATGGGAATGAGACCAACTATACAGCCAAATCAAAAAGAGCAACCAAGCTCAGCGGCGACGACTTCTGCACTTCGGGAATCATTTTTCGCCCAAGAGTTCTCATCGTCGTCCTCCTATTCGAAACCAGATCATCTGCCTTGGGCATTAGACAGCCGGGACATAAAAGTTATCAAACCTTCGAAGTTCGTTCCAGAAAAACTTCGAGAGTCTGATTACGAGTCAGATTTGGAATCGAGTGTGATTCTTCCCAAGTGGGTGCCTCCAGGCTCGAGCAATGAACCTTCCCCAGTTCCCCCTACTTCTGCTTTCGTCCCTGTAACTGCTACTCCGTCCGCTACACTCAAAACCTTCCCCACCCCGACATCAACCGTTTTCTCCGAGAAATCGTTCGAGGAGTATAGAACTTCGGAAATCAAGCAGAAACCTATTGTGCCTCCGAAACCCAAATTTGCTACCTCGCCTTTGCCTCCTGCAGAAGTTCCTTCAGTTTCCCCCATTCCAGTGGCATCTGGTCCTCTGGGAGTTAGAAATTTAGTCAAATCTTGGCCACCTGTAGAACAACAACAAATTGTGTCTCAAGTTACTACGCAGACGTCGGCAAGTTCGATACAATCGAAATCAGTAACTAGTGAGAGGGAGGCTCCTAAACAATATTTGTCCATGCCTGGACCGCCGTCCATGAGTAGATTGAGTCCAATTCATATGCAAGTTCCAGAACGATCCCGCTCCCCAACACCTAACAAAGAAGCACTGGAAATGGACAAATTATGGGCGAGGCCAATTCGATTCTCGAGTCCTTGCAATGTGGGAGCAACTTCTCCAAGAGATATGAGTTCCCCCACGCCACAACCCCAGTATGTAGCCGTATCCCAACCACCTGCTCCAGTAGTCGAGCAACATCCTCCACCACAACAACAGTTTCAGTACGAAAGACAACCTCCAGCACAAATACTTCAGCAGATACCACCACCACAGCAACAACAACCTCAACCAAAGCCGCAGGCACAACCGCCACCACCAACAGCACCAAAACCGACTGTGTCCCACGTCAGATCCCCTCAGCCTCCGGTGCAGCCTACGAGACCGGTTGTGGGTCCTGGAAAACCACTTACGAGCACGTGGCAGCCACCAGTGGTTAAGGAAGCTCCTGTCGTCCCGCTGAAACCGTCACCAGCATCACAACCTGTGAATGTTCCAATTGTTCAGACCAGAGCCGCCGTCCTTTCTCCCACTCCCAAATCTTCACCACAAAGATATTACGTTTCCGTCGTGTCCACACCACGGACGACTCCAGTCCCACCGCAAATATCGAGTCCGACGCCCGAGGTTACGACAGAAGTTCCAAGTTTCCATGACAAGCGTGAATTCTTCGAACAATCTTCAAGTTTCTCCAGTAAAGAGGAATCTTCCTTCGTCCAGCAGTCAAGCAATAGTAGTAGCAGAAGTTTTTTCCAGCAGAGTTCCTCTGGAATCTCATCTGCCGGACCGACGCCCAAGTTTCATGCTTTATTTGACGAGACTCTTCTTCCTCCTCCAGGGGAACCTCCGATTTTTCTTTACGCTCCTCCTCCAGCACCAAAGCAAACCGTTTCCCAAACTGCCCAACAACAGCAACAGCAAAAGCAAATAGTGAGCATCACCAGTGCAGCACCGACAACATCAGTCGTCGCAGCTCCCGGTTCTTCGTCTTCAGTTCAAGGGGCCACCGCCAGCAGCAGAACTCTGAGCTCCTCCTCAGTCACCACGAAACAGGTATCTCAATCCACTTGGCATCACCAACAACACTCACAACGAAAGTTTTAACCTCAACTCAAACCCACAACCACTATTTATTTATTAATTATTAATTATTTAGTAACTAGAATCATACCATTTATTCAAATCTCCAAGTATTAGTAGTTTAGCAGATGTCTAAGTAAATATTTAACAATTTCTTAACCTACAACAATTACCAAATCTAATAACGATAGTTATCATTGTGATTAAAATATTCATGAACCATAATAATTGCTGTTATTGTTACTATTGTATTTACGTAGAGTAGAATTTGAGAATGCCACAGCCAAAGCCACACTATTTATGTAGTTTATAGTAGTAAGAATTAATTGTAGCATTTATTTCCTAAATATTTGCAATTAATAATTGAAATATTATTATGTACGTACGCTGATCTGCTTTCTACTCATCGTCAAATAACATTTAATATTTAAAAGTACTATTCTATCAATTTTAAAATCTATGCCATTTAATTCTATTTATATCTTGAATCCCCAATAGCTAATAATAATGTATGTAGGTATGTAATTATAATCTTCTTTACTAAACTAACTTAAAAATTGGAGTAATGGTCTGTAGACTTTCAACTTTAGCTATATTGTAACTTTGATCACCTGCCGACTTCTCTTTTCAGTTTTCCTTTAGTGGATGAATTTCTATTCTCGTATAAGGTAACAAACAGCCTTATTTTTGCCTGTTGTGCTTATACTATTCTGTATTGTAGATATTTTTCTCTTGTATGTACATTATTTGTAAATATTAATATGCTAAAGTATGTTTGTACCTGTTAGTATTGTTGTCAGAACCAAAAAATCAAACTAATTACTATGTAAGGTTAATTACTATTACTTACTGACAAAATTCAACAGTAACCAAACAGCACCTT
>JAQFYC010003061.1:0-22413 GCA_034694165.1 Tomocerus mixtus | reverse complement strand
CATAATAGTAGGGTTGGAGGCTCTGTACGCTTTACTAAATATTTTACATTGCGGGAGTAGGGACGAAGTAACGCCAAACTGTTTTCGCTTTACTTGACGAAGTAACGTACACTTGAATAGCGCGAATAAAGCACACTTCGAATAAACGAGTAGGCCTAATTATTATGTTAAATTTTCGCATTTATAATGATGTTCGTCTGTCATTTTTAGTAAAATTCCACAAAAAGATTCCACAGAAAGTGATTTCAAGTTTTACTTAGGTTAACTTAGGTAGGTATATTAGAATCCCTAGTTTTATTATTATAATACGCAGTCGTATATTCTATGCTTGTTAAACCGACGTGTATGGCGCATTTTATATACGCTGCACAATGAGTGTGTAACTACAAAGTTTCTTTTTGAAAATAGAATAAATATCGACCCATATTGTGGCGAATTGATAAGAAACCCCAAAAACTTGGAAATTCTGAGTATACTGTAAGTAACTATCTTTAGGTAACCCAAGGAAACTAAACCACCAATATTATAAGTACTGAGTAGTAGTAGCTGTTACTGCGATCTCATCCTATTTATTTTGATGCTCATATTGATACTGATATCTCGCATCTTCAAGCTATTGAAATCAAATCTTCAAACTCAAATCGTTTCTAACATAATGCATACATCAGGTAGTAGGGGTAGGTAGTAGATAGTATAGGTACAGTACAAAGCAAGGTACCTACTATATTTAATTTGAAGGTTGTGATTAGAGTAGATAGAATACCGTTGGAGTTGGCACAATACATTCAATAGATAACATAACAAAATACCCATCCTCATCCCTATCGCCCGGAACTATCAATTAAATGTGCCAGGATATTGCGCTGCATCTTCCTTTAGTAACAAAATAAGACGAGCCTGGACTCTGGAATATCAAATATCAATACTTACCTAAGCCTAACCTAGGTGCTATACAATACTACAGATAATATGTACATGTTTATTAACCACATATTTAACAACACAGTTTTATACCGTCTTCTGTTCTAATTCGACGTATATCTTCCAAGAGGAGTTTCTTTTTAAAATGGATATCAATATAGCATTTCGCCCTAAAAACGGATATTATGAGACTGTTTGAGCTAAACATGTTTCACAAGTGTATTTTAAATATTGTAATTTGTATGTACACATTTTTGAACGTATTCAACGTTTTTCAAACAATTTTGACAAAATGCTTGTTAGACAAAATATGCTTTTAAAGTACACAATATGATTGATAAATGTCATTATGCCAACGAGAATTTTTTTAAAGTTGCGACATTTGTGCAAATAAATTGCTTAATTATGACATTTCATTGTACGCTTAGTGAAGCATGCACATTTTAGATAAAACCCTCACAACTCGCCAACGCACCTATAGTATAGTAAGTTTGAGAAGGGAACTACTCATTGAAAATGTAGCGTAGCTCGGCTGCGTTAACTTATATTGAAGTAATAATGATATCAGGGCCGGATCGAATATCGTACAGATACAGCCTACCACACGGGTTTAATTATTTACCACTATTATAATGATAGTCAATCATGCTAATGCGTGAGACAAAAACAGTTCCATAACTGCCAAATCCCGGTCCTGAAATATTTTCCTGACCCCCGCTCCAAAATATAGTGAAGTGAGTAGGAATTACTTTGTTGAGTAAAATGATATACTAAAAGTAATGCATTTCCCCGGAGCGCAATTTTTTTATATAATTTTACAGCTACTTATGGCAAGTAGTATACCAATTTTTTGTTAGATTTTTACAATATTACAGCACGTTTTGTTGCAAATGCCGTAAAAACCGAAAGTATCCCCATGTCGAAATAGTAATTCCCCACCTAGGGAACTTGTTTCGATTTCTCGTCCTACTTCGATTTGTCGGGCATGATTGACGTTTACCTTTCACTTAGTAAATCTTCATAGCTGTGGTTGTGGGTATCAGTAATTCATGTATAAGAAATAAACCATTAGAAAATGGATTTAGCAGGCAGTTGAGCTAAGCAGTGTCTAAACTAAAATGACTAAACTACTGTTGTTGTTGATGAAAATATTCTACAGGACATATTAGAGCTATTTAGTACTATGCATTCTTCTCAAATTTCAATTTGCTCTTTGTTTGGGGTAATCGAAATGCATATTTGAAATCTTTACGTCAACATTTTTCTATTCAAAAAATAAGTAGGCGTGGCCAAAACTCCATGCGGGCGTGGCCAGTTTAGCTCAAAAATTAATCCGTTTTCCGTTAGTACCTACTCTATCAACTGCCGATAACAAAATTTACAAGTTAAACGGTTCGAAAATCACAGAGTCTACAGACAGACAAACAGCAGGGTCATTCGCATACGTCGTTTTTCAACCACTAATGAATAGCTCTACAGTTGCCACGCAAAAACCTGGTATGTGTCCAGCATAAGATTTAATTATGCTCTTTCCTTTTAGACGAACTCCCCCATAAAACAGAATCAACTGAATTGAATTAACTTATCTTGGGCCACCTGTTACCCATTGCATACATATTGCAGGACAGGTAAGAACGCAACAGACCAAGTGCTCAATGGCGCTCTAACGTTAGGTTATTCTAGTGATTGTATGTACTTTGTATTTGCTCTAATTGAATTTAATGCTTCAGAGTCCATTGTTAATTGGATTAAGAAAATCCATTGGAAAAAAGATACTCCTTCATTGTGCGGGAATATAACATTTTTGCTTGCTCATTGCATACTAAAGGATGCTCTATAATTTACAGTACGGATTTGCTCGTATACGAAAAATAAGATTAGACAGGGATACAATGCAATGCAACAAAATTCCTAATTGCTGCTTCTACTGTTCATTTTATCATTCAGAATTAGCAGTCGACATTCAACATTGACTTGAATACACCAATACTATCTTAGGTCTACATAACATTTACAACAAGATTTGATATAACAATTTACGAATATCCTGTCCTATTCGGAACTACTACGAATAAATAGGTACTAAAAACCTATTCCTTCTATGTACATAGTATGTACATATTACAGCATGCAGAGGTACATTTATATATAGGTGCTTTGCATAAATATATTCCATGTAGTACCATATAGTGCATTACGAACATGTATATCAATTGGTAAAGCGTAACAAAAAAGCAAATGCTTATTGTAGCGATCAAAAAACTATGCAAATAAATTTATTGCTAGCAATAAAGATAGATTAAACGTTGGCGTATTATCGTGATGTCGTTCATTGGTTGACAATATTTTACCGTACTTGTTATACTAACTCTTGAGTTTCGCCATAGATTTCCAAAATGATTTGCATAAGACGGGTGAATGTATAGGTTTCTACCATATTGCCAATGATTCGTGTTTATGACAGTCTTATCAATAATATAATGACCATGAATTATATTTATATATAAAAATGCCATCTGTTGTGTTGCTCCCTTTGCATCTATTTTTTGTCATAGTGCTATCTTAGACACCACATTTAACTAAATAGTACCACTATTACGTCACTAAGTTATATAATTTCCTAAATTATATCCCGTTGCAATATAATAAATATGCTATTATATTTAAGGTTATTGTATATTAATAAACCATTCGACAATGGGTGTCCATCTGTATCGCCCTAGTGCTCTCGGTCTACGTCATATGTGCATGGCCCTCAATATACGTCATAGGTGCATGGCCCTTGGTCTATATCTTGCCTATCTCAAATATTGAGCCATGCTCATTGACCCGTAACCAATTTGACTCCAAAACATTGACAAGGTATTTTTTAACCTCCTCGAATTCGGACAACAGAATTCAAAAAAGTTGACGCGTTCAAAAGTTAGAGCGAGTAGGGACACGCAGACAGAAAGTGCTAATTGATACTGTATGTATGTGACGATACAGAATAAAGATATCTACATCAATGAAAAATTATGCTGAAAAAAGAGTATTATTTTACTTTTACTTCTAATGTAAATTAGTAGAATCCCCAAGAAAGGATTATTCAAATTACCTGACTAAAATCTGGATAATCTGAAAAACTGCTGGAATTGAAGGATGAAGAAATGTTATTCGCCGAACAGTTGACATCCAAAGAATATGCATAGGGGCTCCGAAAATCGGTTATCAAACCGTTGCATGCATCCAAAGCCATCTCCATTTCTATAGAAAACATTGAAACATTATTTATTAGTAAAAGAAAAGATTCTGTAAGGAATGCTATTAGTAATACTTATAAAAGCACAAATGTATGTTGCTATACGAAATAAACTTTTGAAATAAATAAATGATTAAAGGCTTGACAGTTCTACACCAGCTGTTACTTAACAGTTGGTATGATAAATATGTTATTATGTAGTAAGTATGAAATTAATTATTATCATGCATAAGTATTCAACGGCATACTATGTACTCGTACCATCAATGTAATACATCGTCAGAAAAAGGTCACATATTACGGAAGGATTATTATATTATGCTACTCAGCACATTTTTCTTGAGGGTTTAGCAAGTTCCTCCAAGGATGGTATTTGGAATAGAAACTAAAGAGGATACATGAATGTCAAGTTAGCGCTTTAAGGAAATAGAGCAATATTTTGTTGCCTGCACTATATGAAGAACTCTTAATAATATAATATGTAAAATGTAGGTACATCTATTTGGCAGATTTGCTATAGGTTAACATATGCATTATTTGCCACCCATTTATGGTAATTTGGCAAACTCAAATAGCATTTTCCATTCGGATATATATTTCCATCTGCATTTCCCTTCTATGCGTTAATAGAATATTGATTTGTTACTCCAGTCAAGGAGAATAGGCTAATTGACTTTCCAACACAGACATAAGATATATATAATTCAATATTTAAATACATAATGAGTCGAGTCCCTTCTGCTCCACATACATAAGTAGTTTGCGTGGAATTTATTTCGAAAGAAAATCGGATACACTGATACACTACTACATATTTCATAGATGTAGCATTATTTTAATTTTAGGTGGAAATAAAATTCTTTTGGCTGGTTTAATGAACATGTCGAAAATTCAAATAATACGGAATACTAGTGGAATTAGGCGGCATTGATTATTATATTTTGCCATTAAATATATTTTTCTAATTGTGTATTTATTAAATCCTGAAGAAATTTTAATTTGCGACGACATTAATGGCTACACCTACGTATTTAGTGAGTGGATGCATAAAAACTGTGATCTTCATCGGGGTTGTCCTATACTATACTAAACAAAACACCAGTATACTAATCCAGGCTTTAATTATAATAAAGTCTGGCAAAGCATTATTAAAGTAAAGTATTATAATTAGTTTGGCACTCTAATATAGCTATAATACCATAATTTGTCAGCATGTAATAAAAATCTATCAGTAGATTATGAAATAAATAGGAAGCTTCTGCATTAAGCTATTATTGCAAAAACACTGTCAAAATTTCGAAGTTTTCCTGGACCACATGATCCTTTTATTTATTTTTTTCTATTCACGGCGTGGTAAAAGAGAAGATGCAGATGCCACATGACGACATAACATTTCAAAAAGTATTAAATGCTGCAGTAATACTCTTTGCAGGCATTGGCATTGGCATCGTGCTAACATCTTACAAGTTTTTTGGTTGATTTAATAATGAAAATATGTTCTTATTCCCATACACTGCTACACTTACGTATTTGACTATTTTAATCAAAATGATGTGGACGTCTAACTTGATATCCTACTCATTTCCCGACTGTGTGCACACCACATATTATAATTGTTCCTCACCAAAAAATTATATGTGCGCAATCCCATTACTATACCACACTTTTTGCGGGAGTGCTTCTAAAAACTTCAATAATATGTAATATTAGTTAACCTGAACAATTGTGCACAATGTATTTTTTCCAGGGAACTTTAATTGAATAACTGCTGTACTTTTGTGCAAATTATTATTAAACAGGACATCTATATCTGCTGAAATGGGTAAAATGAGTTCGGTGGCATTGCTAACCTAATTACGTCACATTAACTTGGCATATTTCTATAGAAAGAATAATGCCATAAACTGAAGAATATTATTTATATATAATAATATTCTCAGACTTATTTCATATAAATACAGTTATTTCAAATGTATAATTAAGTTATTTTATCTAGCTATATATGTCACTTATATTTGAAGGCTGATTACTAACTACCAGGTAATATGGGGCTTCCTGGAGAATATATCTCATCTTTAATTGCTACTTTACTACTGATGTACTAGGCACCTTTAGTCAAAAGTTATTATGTACAGCACATACACATATTTGTGAGAACTCTACCTGCTCGTTTCCACATTAGAATACATTAAAATAGCATAATAAGTATTTCCGTACCCTGCTACTCTGGTCCAGACTGGCACTTCACTACTTAACTACTCTTGATGGCATATCCTGCATGTAAATTAAGATAAAAACCGGCGTTTAGCTAACATGTATTGATTATGATATAAAATTTGAGGCAGTTTATTAGTAGCTATATTAATAAGTAAGTCAGAAGTAAATTCTGGGTCGAGTTATGTAAAAAATATGATAGGGCTAAACGTAGTTGCAGACGGCAGTGCACAATGGTACATAAGGTTGTCATTGTTTCGTGCTTTTCTTACTTTTCAAACTGGTTTGCCGTTTTATTTATACTCGCTAAATGCCATAACAAACAACTATGCAGTGCATATTATAAATCCCCTTACGATTCTAGCCCATTCTGAATGCTCTAACTCTGCTAGAATGGTAACGGCATTTAAGATTTGTAGGACTATTTGTAAGGGCATTTTGCTTTTAAATAAAATTGGCAGGAAGGACACTTATTGGCATATGAGTGAGGGTACATTACCGGAAAAAACAGCAATAAGGCATTACCGGTAATGCCTTTATTGCTCCTTCTACGGTGTCTTTCCCTGTTGCTATATATTTGTAATCTCAATTCCAATTCCATTTAATGTAACATAGATTTGTGTGAGTATGCTATTGTGCACCGGAGCTTACATCCATTTCTTTCCTTCAAAGAAACATCAATACATATAATGAGACAGATTCTTAGAAGTCCAAATTCGTAGATGTTTCGCCTGATGTAAATAGGTAGCTGTAAACCTGCTCAGCCAACCTAAATAGCCCGCCCGAGTGTGTGTGGTAGTTGAATCATTCATGTATTATATTGATGATAATTTATCATCATATAATACGTAGGAATTCATAAGATTTAGTTTAATCCTACGGACATGTTGCATACCAAATCATCGTACGTCAATGAATTCTGAAGGTATAGTATTTCAGGACGAACGGACAGACATTGCGATTGCATAAGCCAACCTAGAATACTCTGGTGGGCTAAAACTAACGACCTTACATCTTGTTTTGGGTGTTAATACGATTAACATTATGTCTTGTCTATGTCACCCATTCCTTATATACCTATCATCGTTTAATTATATGTGTCCCAATTGCTGCAGCAAATTAATCCGTTTCTTGAGAAATTCTAATCACAGATAACATATGGATATATATGTTTCTTAAGTAACGCTTACTACTTCAATCATCTTGTTATACTTATGTACCCCTGATGTGATAAGCTAAAATTGGCAGTTATATTAACATAACTCGCTATCAATTTTGTAGATAATGGGGTGTCCTACACAACCTGTTGGTATCATAGTCAGAGTATGCATAGACCTAACTAGTACATCAAAATACACTTTTCGTAAACAAGGTACAGATATAGTCTAGCCTAGAGCTTGGCGAACGCAAAGCAAGTTTATTCAGCCGCTGAAAAGCTCTGCACCCGAGTTAGATATATCAATGCAATGTAATAAATACATTTGGTGGAAGTACAGATTGTACTAAGATATTTTTAGCTATGCATGCTGTTCTGTTCTTCTGCTGTACGATACGAGACAGAAATTGCTACAACTTGATTACCTGCTACTTGCTACATGGTTAAGTTAACTAAATAACGATTTAAGTGTGCACCTAGTTTACCTATATAGCTCTACTATAAAATACCATGAGAAAGTCAGAAAGTGACAGTAAATGAATCCTGAGTGTATTTTACCATTAGAGACTATTTACTATTTACATACTACACTGCTTTATACTTACAAATATTATTTAGGTAGGTACTATGTTCCACAAAAGTCGTTACATCTACAAACATAAGTACAACTTGTAGCTGTAGCTACAGTTACATAATTTTTAAGTTATGGACCTCTCAAAGGAGCATTTTACATAACTTCATACATATGATATATTACTGTTAGTGTTAGTCTGGATTTGAGAGCGGGTTTACCTAATCTTAAGAATGTTTATGATAGCGACCTTGTACAAAATATTTCTGGGTTAAAAAGTTAATCCATAATGATTTGCGTACTCAACAAGGATAAATATGCAATCTGATACTTGTGCCTTAGCTATGTGTACATTCTTTAATCTTGTATTAATAACTGTAAGTCAATATTTATAAAAATTATTTAATATTTCCTAAACATGTCTCTCCTTAACTTGCCTGCTTTTTGCCGAATGCTTTTTAGACCTGATAGCAGTAGTAAATTCATTCGTGCTCTTTCGGCCTTCTAATTATATGCTACTTTATGATTGTAGTACCTATGTGTTTCGCCACACTCATACAAGTACAGTTTCATTTAAAATCAGACCAGGCCAAAATATCTAAACTTAAACTATTGGGTTTTAATTATAAATAGAATTTTTGACCCGTGGCTTGTGGTTAGTAGAATAAGCTGCGATTCTAAAATGATATCTATAACAGAGGTTGAACAGGAAAAAAGATCAAAACCAGAACAGGCACATTTTATATTTATGCCCTACACAAATAGCTTCGTTTTTGCGTATGAATTTGCTACCACAATACAGACTACCTACTTATTATTAACACTATTATTAACACTAATAAGAAGAAGTATTAAGAGGGAAATCCGAGTAGTTTAATAAGACACGCTAAGATCCTCCCTGGTAACTGAGTAGAGAAGACAGAATAGAGAGATTACATACTTAACAGATGAAAGCAGATGAAGCAGTGCATGTATTTACTATGATTTCATAACCATAATTGTACCATTCATTCTTAGTATTTCTATCTATGTATGCCTAATTGCCTATGCATCATGCGGTTTTATTAGAACGTATCCCCTATTCCTAATACCTTGTCAAAGCAATAAAATATAAAAACTGTATGAAATTTTTAGAAGTGTAATATCTCTTAAAGTTTCAAGATCATGAAGAGCGATAACAGAGGATAGTGTTTTCACACTGTCGTTTCTTGCATCAAGAAACGAAATTTACCGCTAAAAAAATTATACTTCTACACAAAAACATTTACTAATGTGTTATTTCTGCTACTATTACATATTATTATGCACATTTTGCACAATAGCAATATCAAATGGATTAATGATATATCTTTTAAATTATAATTGGGATAAAACAAATAATTACAATTTTTGGTGAGGTTGAGATGAGACGCAAGTGCTGGTATCCAAAATTGTATCGGAAACAATAGTAGAATGCGATTTTGGTTTTTTCGCTTATTATTTGAAGGGCAAGTGTGCAGTTTGATTTTATTGCTCGCTCGTGTACACTGACAATAACAACGATGCACAATTTATATAAAGGGGATAATTTGTACTGAATCTAATAGGGAAAGCGAATAAGTGTTTATAAGTTGTGCAAAATCAGTGTATGATTTTTATAATGCTTAATAGCAACAAATGGTAAATAAATGAAATACTGATGCTTTGAAGAGTGATGGTAGAAGATTTATGAGAGACGTTGTGCAGAAATTGAGAGTATTTAAAGTGGGAACTGGGATAAATAAAACACGCCAAGTCAAGATAAAAAACAGTGCAGTGATGAGATTGGAGATTGAATTGAATGCAGCCGCAACCTCAAGAACGCAATGTAAAATATGTATGAATCGTGCTAACTGTATTAGTATTTACTTATAGTTCTCTACTCTTTCTCTGACCATTAGTATATATGTACCTAAGAGTAAAATGTAAGAAGGTAGTAAAATAGGTAAGTTTTATTTGTGCTGTGTATTTTGAGTTTACTTGGAAACGCGAATGCAGAGTAATAGGAAAGAGACTGAGAAAGCTGCTCGCTTTCGGAAGATGTGAAGAGTTTCAAAAGCAATCCACAAGTGAAGGAAGAGAAATCCACCCGGGCAGTACCTAACAGTAAAACGTCAGCTTAGATAGACTTAAGCTTATCCTTCATATACAATTTCGTGGCCAGTCAGACAGCGTGGCACGCTTCTTGGGACGCATATGTGGAATGAAGAATACAAATATGCGTGCAATATCCCAGTGACATGCTCATTTTCCCAATGTTGAGACAAATTCAACTAGTTGAATTAAAAACGTGCACTGCATGGAGATTGGAGTCATGCGTACCAGTCATTTCTGAATGACTCTCTGGGATTGGATGTACACTCGGCCATGTGTGCGCTATATTGTGCATCTACACCTTTACAGGCTTCTTGTATGTCTATTCGACCACTCGAGTGGTCGAATAGAGTGCACTCTTCAGCTCACTCTCACTTGGTCATGCGTATGTTCTTATGAAATATCACCCAAATCAGAGTGCACTCGATTGGAAATGAAGAATAGATCCAATACAGTAGATTTATTGCTTGCATGGCAGTGTACTTTGCATCTTTTACTTGCAGCGTTATTCTAAATGAAGAAAGGGCTTTACTCGCTCTCCATTTCTTGCTTTATTGTTATATATTACTTTATATGTATGTTTAATGCTATTCAGCTTCATGTAAAGACTCCTATTGTATTGTAGTGTTCGCTCGTGTTCTGTTCTGTCTGTTGAGTTGTGTACGTAGTTGGCTCCATGAAAAGTTTAGTCATTCTATTCGATTTGTTTTCTATTCCTGCATACTACATATTGCATGACTATTAAAGAACTAAAATGAACTCCCTAAAAGATAGGTACATGTATTGCAATAATATTATGCCCTTTGGCTTGCTTTGGATTCTTATTTTCTACTGTAGTAAAAACTGTATAAAGTCCACATTCGAAGGGGGAAATATTGGCCTTAATTAATGGGGAGGTATCGAATGTAAGTAAGTAAGCTTTATTAAATTGTCAAAAAAGGCACAATTGGGAACAGCGATTGTAATATCAGTTAACATATGCCTTGACAACAAAGGCAAATTAAAATAAATAAGATAATAAGGAAAACATTAATCAGTAACACATTATGGTTATGGTAATATAACAAATTCCGATGAGCGTTCCGTTATCATTACCTGCTTAACCTTGTCAGTAAGATGTGCATAACTAAATTCCAGTTTTTCAAGCAATGTCCCCCGACTCGGATTACTTTAACGCCAGGAAGTAAGTAGACTAAATTAGTTTAGACCAATTTCCCCCATTATTTAAATAATTGTTTTCATGTCATTTTGTAGAGAATTTTCTAAGCTACAAGTGAGATTAATTTCATTTTTCACAAGAGTTTATAAAATGTCGAGGCTTGAAAGGAAAGTTTTCCAAAACGTATTGTTCACTACCACATTTTTTTTCGAAAAAGTTGCTATGCATCCCTCTCCGCAGTAAATACTCCAGAGAATTTGATATCTAGAGTGATGCAAGGGTTCAAAGAGAAAGGAGAAAATAATTACAAGCCGATAAGTGATCGTCCTGCTGTACAATCATCGCCATTCACAGTAAAAAGCTGTGGAGAAAGCGATTAGGAGATAACTGTACCTTAAGAGGCATGTAAGCTGAAATTAGCAATAGCCATTGTGTCCAAAATCTGGTGTCTCCAACATCCTCAAAATAATCGGTTATACAAAAATTTTAATTTCGTACCGAAGTTTCAAATTCTTGTCTAAATATAAGGGTTTGTATTCCACTGGGTGTTTAAAAGTTACAATTACAACACCAAGCAGTTGGGAATTAGTTTTTACCTAAAATTCCAAAATTGTTTAACCGGAGACACAATTTAACTTTCACTTATGGGAATTTACATTGTAAATAAAGGTAAAAAAAATTATCAATCGTTAAAGGGCCGACGGGGTAGAAGATATAAGCACCCAAAAATACCCCGAAAATGGCAGTCAGCGGCATACATTCATATAGTACACTACATACTATACAAGAACTTTTTTACACAGTCTTCTACATTGTACTTGGAGCAGGCGACACGTAAACAAGCCAAGAGTGCACATAAAATACCTCTGTACTTTCAACACATTTTACTGTATAATCGTAAGTTCACTGATAATAACTCTAAAAACTTTTTACTTTTAATCAACTTAATGAAAATTGTAATTTCAATTAACTGGTAAACGTACGAGCTAGACAAACATGTAATTAAATACTAATCATATTGAATTGTAATGTAATTTTAATAGGACAATAGTAATAAACTACTGGACACATTTTATAAGGATATAAAATTATCCACCCACTATTATGATCTTAAGGTAATATAATCACTCCTAATGGCATACTCTGTTAATAAATTTATGATCTAAACTAATATAATGAATGATTGTTGTACACTAATGTAATAATAATTGATATATTGATGTAAAATTGTATCTTCGAAACTAATAATGGTTGTAATTTATAAATTTAAATTATAGAGCACGTTTAGGACTGAATCGAAACCTGTCGCTCAAATAAATTGATACTCGGGAAACGACATTTTCGTACTTTATTTTAATTGGCATATGGATTAGGGACGAGTCACTTAGTAAAATCAAGTACACTAAACTGATACTCGGGAAACGACATTTTCGTACTTTATTTTAATTGGCATATGGATTAGGGACGAGTCACTTGAGTAAAATCAAGTACACAACACAAGAAGTTTATTTTTAATTATATGAAGGGGTTGTTGTCTTTAAATAATAATGGGATGTGATATAAAAATAGAACTTACGAGTCTTAATTAATTAAAGGCTACGCCAAGAAAAACGTACGCACATGGGGAACTGAACTATTATCCCTTGAGAGGGTTTTATTTTGCTCTAAACATTTGTTAATCCACAAAGTTGACTTAGGAAAACATATACAGGTACTTCTACGCAGGAGCAAAATGACATCAGAGCTATTTTTTCTGCAAAATAATAAGAAAATTAGTATTTCATTTAATAATGTGCACATTTGGTGCACTACTCAAATAAATACTTAATAATATGCAACTCACTCACCTTGCTAGTAAATTGCACCCCCCTTACCCTGTAATAAAGTGCACCCCCTAACCCTGCCAGTAAAGTGCTCCCCCTTGATAAATTGCATCTCCCTCACTCTGCTAGTAAATAGCACCCCCTGATAAATTGCACCCCCTCACCCTGCTGATAAAGTGCACCCCCTGATAAATTGCACCCTCCTCACCATGATAGTAATTTGCAGCCTCTCGCCCTGCTAGTAAATTGCAATCCCCTCGTCCAGCTGATAAAATGCACCCCTCACCCTGCTAGTAAATTGCACCCCCCTGATAAATTGCACCCCCTCACCCTGCTGATCCTTGGGTCCATCTATGGTTTAGGGGGTGAGCAGGGTGGGAAGGGTGCATTTTAAAGAGTGCCGCTGAATATCCTCAGGAACAATGTGGGCTCATAGCTACCTGGGTAGTTTATTGGTGAATCGGCAACTTTCCTTTGGGATTACAAATCAGCCGAACTTGGAGGATTTGTACACAACGCAACTGCGTTTTTCATTAGCTAATTTGCTAAAATCGGATTGGCATACGTTTTAAAAACTGTTCCTCAAAATATAATTGAACAAAGGATAGAGAGAACTGGAGATGGAACTCATCCTGAGTAGGTATTTGGGAGTAGAAGGACACCATCACGCGGAGTGAGGACCTTGTGCATGGAGAGATGTTGATATTCCTCCAGTAATGTACCAGTGATTCAAACACTGTACGCTAACAAAATAAAGTAGTTCACTGGTGACTATGATTAAGGAATGTCTCTGTTTTTGTGTCCTTTCTGCGATATGCAAGTTAGTATCAGTTAAAGAATACAAGAACAATTACATAATGACACCAACAGCTTTAATTTTAAAAGGTTTATAATTAAACCGATCCCAAAATTAGTCTCTTAGACACAATTGTTTTTACTGACTTGCCACAAATTTATTATTCAACACAGCAGGCTGCAACTAAATCAATATAATAAGTACATGTTGTAATGTGTCCTTAGAGTATTTTGAAAATTTACAGCGCATTCTATGTATTTAATACCAAAACTAACAAAACATATTTCCCAGCTCTTATTCATATGAATATTTATTTGTCCAACGCTTTGTATTCCGTTTTGTATGCATGTGCAAGGCAAAACGGTAAACACTCGTGTCGTGATGTCGTGAACTGTTTTATTTTGCAACGGAAGTTGTATTATCTGTATTACTGGATATAGTAGAATGCTGAAAGATAGTAAAAACCATTAGAGTTCCAGATTTTAATGAAGTAGAAAACAAAATCCTGGTTACCTACTATATACTTATACATACTATTTCTACTCATGTACAATTTTACTTTTTTTAAACTTTTTAACTGCATTCCAGTTGGACTGGGGTATGTAATCACAAATGTTTCAACTCTATATTATTATATGGAAAATTCATTGCTTAAAATGATTCCCATTCGCTGAATAAAACTTGCACACGGGCATATTTCTAGGGTCGTATCGTATCTCCAGTTCTGTTATACTAGTGTAAACCCTACAGAGAAATTAGTTATACTATACCTATGTAACATAGGTAGGGGATCATGCATAAAAGACGTCTGCGATTTTGGGGAGGGAGGGGGTAAGCAAAATCAGACGTTGTAGGATTGGGAGGGGGAGGGGTCTTGTTATTGTACACTCCAAAATAAGATACAGAAATACAATTAAACGATATGTAAACATTGCTTGACTATATACTGTATTGTAAATACAAATATTTCTTGCGCCAAGCAACAAAGAGAAGTGCGGATGTCAGCTATTGTATGCGTTTTACCTTTAGACCATGGAATTATATTATACACACACTGGAAGCCTTAAGCTATTTCCCATTCTGAAATCGGCTGCAGTCAGCTGTGAAAATTTGTGTTCCGAAAAGTATAGAACCGCTAAGCGGAAAGTGGAAGGCGGCCTAATTATTGCGCTGTAGTACCGCAATGATAAAATGTATGAGCATGTATGTAGTAGTACGTACCTCATAGTATTATCGTATTAGTACTAGGTTGATATACGGAAAACAGGACATCGGATAGTTAAATTTAAAAATCAAGTCTTAAGTGTTAAACTATAACTTACTAGCAAGGCATATTGGAATATAAACCAAAAGCAATTACAAATACAATTTGGTTAATTTAGATTATGTTAAATCATAATACATAACTAAATTTATATTTGAAGTTAAAACAAAAAAGCAATAGTGTTACATGGATAAAGCTTAGTAAATGTTATATACATTAGATATTATATATTTATATAATTATTTTCTAAACAATTTGCTTACTAGTCAATTTGTTTTAATATTTGGCTTTATAAACAGATCTTTTTTAAGCTTTTTTAATGTGTTCCTCCCAATCACCCACACATCATTTTATTAAATTAGGATACCAAATATTCAAACAATCTGAATATAAATACAAATTGTATAAATACAAATACAATATAAATATAAAATAGCTAAGGAACCATACAAAATAATAAATAGATGTATAATTATAAGCCCTAGGTCGGGCTAAAAATACACATTTTCATAATACACGCTAAATTTAATTAATCAATATCATATAAGTAATAATAAATAGATGTTTATTTTTAAAAATACAAATTTTCATAATACACTCTAAATTAAATTAATCAATATCATATAAGTCACCACAATATACTATTCGTTTCTAAACAATGTAGTTTTTGTCAGTGAATGTCGTTGAGATATACCCATTACATGTCTTCTAAAGCGCTTCCCATGAGAATAAAGGCGAATTTTCAAAAAATGCTTTACGACCAAACGTATGACAATGGTTAAATGACTTTCATGGTGTGCAGGATCAAAGTCCATTATATGGTTGCCTAAATTGGGAAACAACTGTAACCCGACGGCATCCTTCATAACATTCCCAAGAATAATTGAATCCAAGTTAACTAATTTTGGTATTATTGTCAGGTTATTTGTCATTGATTTGAAATAACCATCCGCTTTTTTGCATAATTTGTAGACAGAATAGCTTGGAAATTTCAATCCTCCATTACTTTTCCGGGCTATTAAGTTTTTGTAGTATACTGGTAAGCTGTCTGAATTGTTGTCAAAAAGGGAGTCAAAGCATGTGGAACATTTAATGTCATCAGCTACAGCATGTACAACATTTCCAGAGATATACGCTAAACAATTTTCATAGAATTCTGTTTCCACGTTGCAATACTCTGGTATTAAAATATCTTCCACTGGTGGGTTCGCAGTATTTTTCTTTCTTGTCGGACATTGGAGCTTTAAAAGGCCTTTTGGAATGTCTTCATCCTGATTGAGGCAATTACCAGTGCTAGTGGATTTCAGAAGGTTTTGGTGCCAAACCCATTTCATGATGTTAGTAAACTCAATTACGTTGGGGTTGTCATTCTTTCCAAGTTTTGATCTCACTTTGTTAAAGAATAGTTCCAATAAATCTTGAGAAAAACGATACGTTAAAACATACCGAAAAGGAAGTTCATTTCTGTACAACAATTCTTCTGATACACTGATAATTGATTTTATGCTGATAGCTAATCCAATAGCAGCCCGCTTTCGTCTACTTTTGCACAATAATTCTCTTTTGTAAAAGTATACACCTTTACGTTTTACTTTTATTTCACAACTTATCTCCAAAATGTCGGTGACTACTTGATTGAGAAAAGCGATGTTATCTGACAGTGTTTTTGAAGTCATTGGTGCCTTAAATCCAGTTTGCTTTGGATTCCGAGAATTTAAAATATCAAAGGCTCTGTCTAAGCGTCTTATAAACATTGTTGTTGATTTTGAATCCTTGAATTGTTGCAAACCTAAATCTTCACAGCAAAAGTCAATAGCATCAGCCACAGATGTACTAAAAACTTGGGTCGCATATTTAACTTTCATTTTATGTTGTTCAAAATTAATATGATTTTCGTTTATTTTTTTGCCAGCAACAATAAGTTCACTTTGTTGAACTTTATTAAGCTCCTCTATAAAATTCCACTTTATTTCTCCATGTTTCCAAGAAATCTCTTTAAAATGTTTCCATAGGTTCCTCCAAAGTTTCAGCATGTGCACTACATCATAAATATCAAATACTTTTCTGTTATTTTTTTCGTTAATGAAATACGGCGTAATGTTATCTTCAAGAACTTTCAAATCGGATGATTTAACATTCTCTTTTACTCCAAAGTGTGAAAACATTGCCACGTTGCTTGTTCCTCCATCTGCCGTTAAAGTGTGGACTACAAAACCGGAGTCTGTCATCACATTAAGTGCGTTTTTTACAAATGTACATAATTTTTGCCCATCACATTTATCGGTGAATATATACCCTATTGGGCATTTCCAGCCTCCTGATAATCCAGCCACAAGACATACTAAAGCATTGCTAGCAAGTGAGCAATCGTCTTCAACTGTTCCGCTTCCATCGTCACAGTATCCTAAATATTTTTGCTTCCGTTGGTCCCACGGAGTGTCTTTTCGAATTGACATTTCGTCAATTATCATTACTATATCCGTCATATAGTTCTGAGGATCTTTCTCTCTTTCTTTTTTAAGGTTTTCTACTACCTCTAGGCATATGCCAGGATCACAATTAGCAGACTTCATCCAAGAGATTATTGTGGAAGGATGGGGAAGTTTCAAATGCTGTCTGAGGAACAAATATGCCTTGGGGGAATAAAAATGCAAAGTAGCCGCAAATTGCTTCATATCGCCAGTGTATTCTACAGTATTTTTCTTGAGCTGAGCTTCAATTAGCATTTTTACAACATGCGAGTAGCTATTGCAGACTTCCAATTGTTGCGGAGTAAGTAATTTTCTATTTCTTAAAGTTTTCATAAGGTATTTTTGTTTAAATTCTCTCCTTTTAAGGGTTTGCTTTAGAAGAATTAATTCTCTTTTGAATTTCTGGGCTACCTGCTCAAGGCGACCACATTTGGTTCGTGGCGTCTCAATGGAACAGTATTTGTGATAAATTTTAGTCACCTTCTTTAGTTTAGATTTTGGGGATTCAAGAACATCATTAAGCTTCCTCTTTCTAGAGAATTTGCTGGCTTCCTTTATCGTTCCTGTTTTATGCAATAACAATACACCCAATGTCGCTAAACCTAAAGCTTGTATCAACTGGTTCATTTCTCTTGTCTGAATGTCAAGATGAAGTCTGTATGGAACCTCCAGTGGTGGATCATCAACTGCGATATTATCCATATACAACATTAACTCGCCTACTTCGTTGGGATATTCATTTTCCTCATAATCGACCATGTTTAAATTTATGTTTCGAGGTAACCCTACAAATAAATTTATGTTAAGTCTTTATTCAGGAAAAAGCGTAATTTTGGATAAAATTAGAAATTGTTGGTGTTTTAAAACCTATGTGCAAGAATAAGCTTGGGATTGCGTCATGACTTAGTGTTCTTCTGTTCTTGCCAGCCATAAAGAATCTTTTCTCAAAATGGCGCGAGCATATTTTCGCGCTCTTCTTTGGCTGCCAGTTGTCGTTATTTCGTGATTGCTTTATGATGTTAATCCACTGTTCTCTTGCATGTATATATTTCATACAGGGAATACTAGAAATAGAAGTAACGCAATTAATATTTTTAAAATTAACAGTGCTTTTTTATTTTGCTATCTGCAATTAATAGTTTTACCAAACCTGTGCCAGGATATAGCTTCATTAGATTTTGCCCTAATTGGCGGCGTGCAAGCAAATATTGCGCAACTGTGATTTGCCGAGTTCATTTTCAAGATGCTGATGTGGTTTTCATAAATAGTTTCTAAGAAAAAATAAGCAAAATTAAGACAAATTCGATGTTATATACGCTCGTGGTTAGTATTTTTAAGAATAGCGTGTGTGAAGGTTGTATTTTTGCCTTTATCTAGACAACCAATAACAGTGATGCCATTCCTGCTTTAATTTTTTTGAATCATTATCCTGCTTCTTTTAATTATTATAGTTATATTTATTTTTTATTTTTAATAAGTTATTATCCGGAACCTTATAAAAATTTTATTATAGTTAAATATTTTTTATGATTATATGTCTTTAAAAATTTTGTTAATTAGTATCCGCCCTAAAGTAATATAATTAACCTAATCCCATAACAAAGGATGTTCTACCTATTGCCTATTTCCTATTACCATATCCTAGACAGTACTCCATGAATGCAACATGCTAAAATGCTACACAGTGGAAGGCGGCTGTAGTCACCGGCAGGATAATCCCAACCATACCGCACCCCACGGGGGAATACTGCGTGATCGCGAGCTGGGGGAGCGGGGCGACCAACACCATAGTCATATATGGTGCAACGCTACCCTAAGGGGAAGGAAGCAGAAGAGCAGGGACAAATCCGTACTTGTTTCGGACCGACTCTGTCGAATCCTCAGCCCAAGTCCCTTAGATTTTCTTCTTCTTATGAATCGGCCCCCGTTTCATAAGAAGAATAAAATCCTGGAAAGTCATCTTCGGTTCCCTCCCCTCTCCCAATCCCTACCTCATGGCCCATCTCTCCTAAATCGGGCTTTTGTAAAATCAAATTGATATTTTTCTCTCTTTTCACATTTTAATAATTGAAAGTTGTAAGAACTTTTAATTATTGAACTGTGAAGAGAGAGAAAAGTAGCAACATCCTTACTTACCAACCGAAGTTGCGAATTGATGAGAAAAGTACAGCTCAGTTGGCGGCTCTATAATTCTCCCCGCCGCAGCGCTTCCCGCTCATTGCATTGATGGCACATGTGGCGGAACATCAACTTACATGTAAAATGTACATAGAATCACGCGTCCTCTAGTGCTGCTTTCACAGACTAACACCCACTAATCTCAAGTTAGCCGGGAATCACAGCTCGGCTATAATGCATAGCTTTCAACCCATTTGCTTTAGACATAAGATATTATAAACGAACTGAGCTATCTTGTTCCTACTACTCCTGTCTCTATTGTGTTACCTCATGTTCTAAGTACAGTTAATTGTACAATTAATTACTTAGTAATTTTGGGCAGTTTTGGGGATTTATTTATTTGGGATTTCTTTAAGCAGTCTGGCGCCAGAAATCAAGGAATTTGCTATTCCGCTCTTCGATTTTACTGTCTATTAGTCAGAAATGTACTACTGGAAAGAATAATATGTTCAAAGGGCAAAAATTACTTCACCTCTAAGAGCAGGAAAGTAATTCATGAAAAGAAATGTCATAAAGTGTATTCCAGTCTTGAACCAACTCAAGGAAGTTCTGTTATTTGTAAAACTTGTGACTCAAATATGCCTGTAATACAAAATTTGGATAATTGATTGGTTTCACCTTTTGAAGAGCAAGAGTGAATAAATTACTTAAGTGGAGCAAATAAACTACATTAATTTTGAAAAATAAAAATTTTTGGTCTATAATACAGACGCCTTTATGGGGGAGGGGGTCTAGCAAAACAGACGTTTGCAGACCAAAGGGGGGGGGGGAGGGAGTCAAAAATGGCGAAAAATGACAGACGTCTTTTATGCATGATCCCTAGTCTTGCAGTTGCCTCACTTATATTTTTTGTTCTGTAGTGTAGCGTAACGTGTTTGTGTCTCCCATGATCTTGAAAGTTCTGAAGAATTTTTATAATAATAATTAACATACCTTTCATATGTCCTTTGTGTATACTGATGAAAACTGGACTCGTGCACATTCGCACATATTTAGGTATATAGGGAAGTATTCCCATCCGTTTACCTTTCATCAAAAATCAAAGCGTTATATCGTCGTTATGTTCACACACATTGTGCAGTTCACTTGCCCAACTTACAGGAACTTCTTTCTTAATTTTACTTATATAAAGAAGGTACTTCATTTGCTTTAGCAAGATGTATCTAAATAAATAATTATAACACCCTTACAGCAAAGGGTTTAATTACGCATTAAACTGGCGTTGCCTTGTCTGGAACGGGCAGTGAAGTTCCTATCACTGTTTTTAATGCATTAGGATTATTAATTGTAGTGAGTTGTCCTGGTAGAAGTTCTTGGTACTTTTCCTTATCATTTGTAGTGTCGTGGACAAGCGTGCATTAAAGAAATTCTTCGTACGTATGTGTTTGCTTAAAATAATCAATTTTCAATATCTATAGAATATAATAATTCTTATAATAATGTTGAATATCATGAAATCGCACTAAATAATACTATAGATATACTTAGTAAGTATAAATACGCAATACCAATTTTTGTTCATTAATTAAAAATAATGTAAGTAATAAGTATAGGTATATATTATTAGCACAAAATATTTGCAATTAACTCAGTAGCAGCAAAATGGATATCTAACTCACTTTAATAATTTTTTTTATAATTAATTCAACTACTATGGAGTTTCCATAGTGGGCAAACACAATTTTCTTAAAGCTAAACCTAAATGTCAAGTCAATAATTATTATGTTAGGTAGGCACCACATATATATTCATTCTTACATTAGTGCTAGTAGGCGTCTATTGATTGTTTATGGCAGTAATTACAATCATTTCTTCCTATAAGTTATAAATACGGTACGATAAAAAATTGTAGTAAGTATTAAAATTAAAATGTGTTACAAAATTTCTTATGTTAATCGCTATTATCAAAAAATTTTCTGTGACGAAGATTTCTATTTTTCCCTAATCAACTCTAGTTAATTTCAATAAAACTTTTACTACTTAAAATTGAAACTACTACTGTACAGTTGAAATGCTAAAATAATTACAATAAAAATTAGTTACATAATTATATTGATACTGATACACATACACTTGCCATTTACCACACTCCTGTCACAGCACACACTCTACTCATTGTCAGTGTCAAGTCAACCACCAAGGATTTATCCCCTCAGTGGAAAGAATTGTCATACCTACATACCGTATTCACTCTAATAAGCGCCCATGGGCGCTTATTCAAATTGGAGGTTATTGGAGGGGGCGCTTATTAGAGAGTGGGCGCTTTTTGGAGAGTGGGCGCTTATTTATTATTTTGAATTTGGCAGAATACATTTATTCAAAGATATATAGCAATATAAATAAATAAATGCATAAAATAATTATTTATTATTTTAATCAAATATTTATTTATATAAAACAAATAATTTAAATATTAGTATTATTAAATATTAAATAAATAAAATTTTATATTTAAATAAGTATTTATTTATATAAAATAAACAAACTTATTATTTGAATGAATGAAT
>JAQFYC010003060.1:0-22415 GCA_034694165.1 Tomocerus mixtus | reverse complement strand
AATGGCCATTTATCATAGCAGAGGGTTGAAGTGACACTTTTCTGATTCCCCGTTAACTGCTTAATTATACTGGTAAAATCAACATTTATTTAAAATTTGTCGTATTAATGTTTTGACACAAAAACTGAAATTGCCGTTTTTGCCTAGGCATTACCGGTAATGCCCTATTACCGATTTTACCGGTAACACATACATACTGCGAACAACTAGAATACAATGCAATGTACATATTTAACCATAAACACGGTATTGCACATGTTAATTTAATTTGTCTGTCCACAGGATAAAATGGATTTGGGAGAACTGATGATTTCCTTGTGTTATCTACCAACCGCCGGTCGTCTCACCGTAACAATCATCAAAGCCCGAAACCTTAAAGCAATGGACATCACGGGATCATCAGGTTAGTTCCCTGGTTCCACTCGACTTCCTTAATCAAATTTTACTTAAACAAACAGCCTTTTGCTTTGTAGTCATACTAAACGTAAAAGACTATATTACAGAGTACCAATTAGTGTAGTTAACTGAATTCTGTACAATAAATGCATCACTAAAGCGGAATTGTATATGAGTTGAGTTAAATTATTAGTGGACATGCTGTTTAGTTATAATTTATCGGTTTAGCCAAAGTAACCATATTCAAATTATCTTTTTCCCTAATTGTAATTAAGTAGGTTTTCTAAGTATACATGAAAACATGACAAAGAAAATGTTATAGTTCTAGTCTAAAATCTTACCAGGTTTGATGACCTTGCTGGCTTTTATGCAGTAGTTAATGTATTTTTCCACTCTTTCCAAGTTTTTTCGGTTTGCAGTTTACTGATGGGTAAATTACTTAAAACACAACATACATTTCTTACTTTATCTTTAAATTAGTGTACCTAATATCTTACAATATTTACTTTGAACATGTATACACTTTATTTTTGATAACAGATGAAAAGAAAAATCTACTGTGCAAATACTACTAGTGAATAAAAAGTTTGGTTTATCGCTGCTATGTGTCTATGTGGGGAAAACCTTAAATGTCGGTATTTTATATGTCGTACTTATAATAATAAGGTTTGGTAGTTTCTATTTTTGGAGTCAAAAATCTTCACCTAGAGATAGCATTTTAGCTTTACACTTTTAGTAAACATCAATTATCAAAAGAGCATATTAAAATGGATCCAGTATTATATCTTCGAAGCTTTAGGTTTCCTGTTAGTGTGACCTTGTCTTCCTTTCTGTCCTGTGTTCTATGACAAGGCTTTCCATCATAGGTTGTTAACTAATGTAACCAAGGTATATACTATTAGTGATGTGAGGTTAATTAAATACTAAATGTTAGACTAGTCACTCTCATGCCATGATGTCATGTCAACTGTAAAAGGTTGACTTGACGTCCGTGGCTTACTTATCTTCCTCTTAACCAGGGAGCTGGGATTTACCTTTACTTTCATTTATAGTCAGTTTCCATCCTGCCTTGAGGCAGTTTTTATATAAATTCCTTATACGTTTTCTATTTATAGAGAAGATGATTTCGTTTCGGCCCACAGAATTGTCAACTGCGTGTAATCTATTTGTGCGTATGTACATATCTGTACTACATACGTCACGTCAGTAAATAGTTATTTCCTACTTGTTTATCTGTCGTTATAGCCTATATAGACCCCTTTCTCCAGTTTCCAGTCCACAGTTTCATATTTTGCCTTAAGGCTTTGGTTAGATATTCTCTGAGACTAAGAACAATATTATAAATACGTGATGCTTCAGTGCAGTTGGCTGGATAAGAGATCTTCGCTATGGAACTGTTTCATGTGCTCCCTTTTAGCTGTTTTCAAGGAATAATATTTACTGACAGAAGGCTTGGGTTTGGGTTTCCTCTTTTAGTTTACAAACACAACATAATCATGTAAGGGCATTGTACTGTACTTATTTATCTACCTACTACTTACTACTTACTACTATACAATTTAAATTTCAGAAAGCATTGTACTCAGGACATTAAAAAATAAATACCTAAATAATATTGTAATGTATTTGTGGATAGATAGATAGTTACATTAAATACTGGGTAGAGGAACTAAGTTACTCATGCGCTGTGGAGCTTAGGGAGAAGAAGGGCACGTTCAATTCATCCATCTTGAATGAATGAAAAATTCAAAATGGATGAATTGAACATGCCCTTCTCTCCCTAAGCTCCACAGCGCATGTGTAACTGTGTTCCTCTACCCAGTATTTAATGTAACTATCTGTCTACATTACAATATTTAGGAAGTCTATTATTATTTATCATTATCTTTATCTTTATCTTATCTATTATTATTTATTATTTTAAGTTAAGCACCTATAGTTTATAGTCTAAATATATGTACCTATGTCTGTTCTGGTAAGACGGTCGTCTGATGTCTTTCACTTTTCTTGGTCCGTCTGCCCCAATTCCAGACTTTTGCAGATTTCTGTACGGTAACTACGTAAATACAACCCAATTGACAAATATGCACCTAAATACTCTTCTACCTTGAAAGTAAATAGAAAAAACTGATTATAAGTTATAAATAGTTAACCTACTTAAAATGACTGCATCGAAAACCTTTTAATAATTCAGTTGACATTGGTAAGTAAATAGCAAGGAATTTTCCACTATCTGCGTTTTCTAAAAGCATGCACCCAATGACATTTCCTATTTTGTTTACCTTTGAGAACTTCGTAACATTTTACTTATTTTTGCTTCCGCCGTTTCCCAAGGTTATTACTTACTTATAAGTATAACTGCTTATTTACAAATCTACTACTGCCAAATCAGTCAGTCAGTTAAGTAAATACGCTATTTTATTTTTAGGAATCCCTTAAAACTATATTTTGGTCTTTGGAAAGTAGGCGATAAATATTTTAAGCTGTAGTAAAGTTATCTAAAGTTCCTTTAACTATCGAATTAATTACAAAAGCTAAAAATTCATCAAGAAGTCGACAAGAAACGTTTAATTTATTTTATAGACATGAATATAGAACTTTTAGTAGTAAAATAAACTTGTGGCAACGACTTTGATGCTATCTGTTGCTTATGCATACTTAATGATACGGTTTTGTTTCCAATTCCTCAACATTGAGAACCCTTTAGAATACAAATCCAATTAAAGTTGATTTTCCACTGTGTTTATTTACAGATCCATTTGCGAAGGTGTATTTAACTTGTCAGGGGAAGAAGATTCGGAAGAGGAAGACGAGCGTTCGCAGATGCACTTTGTTCCCCGTTTGGAACGAATCTCTCGTCTTTGATGTACCTTCACAAAATGTTCAAGATGTGCAAGTTATATTTAGAGTCGTCGACTTTGACAGGTACCCACTACTTCTACTAAATATTATGTACATCAATACTATACTAATTTTAGTTCAACGGAGCTATACTGCTATACTGTTGTTGTAAACACTATTTCCAACGCTAAATATTTAATACAACCGAAAGATCTTTTGTCTTCTGACTTCTGACTACTAATATTATGTAACTATCGTCTTTCAATTCCGAAAATCAAATCCTTTTCGTTTCCGTATCCTTTTCAGTAAGTCGAGACGAGACGACTAGACTACGAGACATTATATTTATTTATCTTCTTTATCGGTCGGGAAATACAATTGTTTGTTTATCATAATGAGAAACCGGAGATTTATTTACGTAGTCGGTATTCGGCGTCTGGTTGTGTGTAGTGTGTGGGTTTGTCTTAACTTCCTTAGAAGAGAGTACACGAAGTAGACAATAACATTATAACATTAAATATCTGTAGGAAATACAATTAGAATTGTACCTAGGTATACATACTATCGAACGAAATAGGCATGGCATTACTCTATTACCAGTCAGTCATAATTCACTAATTGCTTTGTGTCAATGAACCGTGTCCTTGTATCCCAAAACCAGACATTTCAATTTAACGACATCCGTTCAGAATTCTTCTCTTTTAAAAATATATTAAAACACATACCGATTTTAGAAAACATTTCAGAATAGTTTATTAAAAATTTCAAACGAATCACAGCATTGTATTCAAATTACATTTCTAAAGCCCTTGGAATTGTCTTAATTTCTTCAAAATATACTTATTAAGTGGTTGAGAAACCACTTTATGCGAGTGACCTGGCTGTCTGTCCGTCCGTCCGTGCTTAACGAAATGTTTCCTGAATTGTAACCCTTGAAGCCCTCATCAGATAATTCCAGTCACTCCAGCCAGATTTCATGATTTTTATTTCTCACTTAAAGAACGTGCTTTGTGTAGTCAGATCAGAGTTGGATAACAATATATATAATTGGATAAAAATCAATGTCACTCCTCATATCAGTGATATCATCCTCCATCATGATGGTAGATTGTAGGCTTGTAGGACTACCGACCTCAATCCCCTTCCCCGTCCTATGCTCTTACATACTGGCAAGTTCTAGCAAATATCAAAGGATCATTCCATTCTATGTAGTGGATGACAAGAATCCAATCAAAGGATTTTCTATTGTTATGTCCGTGTGCACTGACCGTATTTATGTGAATACTATGCATTTCCTCCCACTCCAACACATACTACAATACAATACAATGCAAACTACAAAGCCCAATGCCAGTCAATATCATAAAACTCCAAAGGTAAATGACATTCAAACCAAAATCCAAAATCCAACCGAATTTCATTATTTACACAGTTCAAGACAGAGACAGATCTGCTACAAGTATAATCAGACTATATGTATTTGTTTATTAGAAGTTATAATAAATGTATTAAAATCAATACAAGCTTTATAATAATAATATGCTGACTAAATATATATGAACAGTAATGCTTATTCCTTTAAGGATTTGTAAATTCTTATTGTTATTTGTACATATTGCGGCAATCCTCTGTGAGTCTCCGCTTTCTGTCAATTTATTAAAGGTTTTCCCGTTCGTTCACCCGCAGGGCATTGCGTTTTACGTTGCGTATCCATTTCCTGTAAAATATTTGATATGCCAGGTAGGTAGAATTTGGAAAACCAATTTGGCAATTTCATAACAACTTCTCACACGTGAATCCTATTTTTTATGCAAACAATTTTGCAAAAATTGTGGCTTTATTACAGAAGTTACTATATAGGTTTTAGTACCCTAGTTTTAGAAACCAAAAGAAATTAGGTCAATTATAGCGTTAAAGACGATATAAAATAAAATATTTTGAAATTTTTAGGGTTGGGCAAAACGAGTCGTTGGGATGTGCAGCATCGGGATTGGCCTGTATTGGGATGGGGCGTGATCACTGGATTGAAATGTTGGACAGCCCTCGCCGTCCGGTAGCCCAGTGGTATCCATTGCAAGAGTCGGTAATTCCAGGATGTTTTCCAGAGGGCTCTTATGATAACTTGTCCTCGCCACCGGATTCTCCGTTCATTAAGAAAGGTTCCCGCTCCCGTCATCTTAGTCTCAGCTGTTTACAGGGGAAACTGAACGTTTTTAATGCGCAGACCCCTTCCACGTCATCTCAGGGGACATCTTCAGATTCGGGGAAATCATCTGCAAAAGGAAAACGACCGATGCCCTCTGCTCCGTCTAAATTGTCCAGGAAGAAGTCCAAGGCTCAAGCCATCGCGACAGCCACTACGACCTTCTCGGAACAAAAGGGACACGGGTCCAGTAAAAAGTCTAAAAGCCACAGGTAGACGATTTCCGATTTGCGATGTTGAATTTTCTTCTTCTGTGTTATTGTAAGTCCTTTCGCCTTTACTGTTGTTCATCATGTCTGAATGAAATCTGAAATAAGTACCACAAATATACACTGGAACACCCTGGAAATATATATCTATGCTTGCTTTTCTATTTATATAATATTTATAACAGTTTTTTGCATGGAATATATCTAGAGCATGGTTGTTGTTTTAAATTTGCCTACCTACTTAAATATGTATTAATATTTTGCATTTCTTCGTGATTTTTATTGCTAGGTTTTTTATCTGTTATAAAAATGTCTGCTTGTAATGGATTTTCAGAGTTGGAACAAAAGCGGACACTGCACGAAATCTGATGAGTAAAACTTTGTTCTCCAGGAAAAGATAAGTTTTCTTTATAATTACGTTCAAGAAAAGTGTGTTTAGCTAATGAGTGAAATCTGTCATCATTTATGTCATCTCATTAAGCATTCAGGTCAGATACTATCTTGAAGCAAATATTGGATTATCTTCTTTAGTTGCTATTTATGTAGATTAGATCTACAGATGGTCTTCTCGGGTATTTTAAAATTCCCAACGCTAATAGGAAAGCAAATATTAGTTAAACTAATTGCATCTAAATATTTGTGTGGAAAAGTAAATAGTAAATCTAGTATATAGACATAACTTGAAATTATTAAAGTAAATATAAAGTAAAGAGTTTGAATTTAACACGGAATACTTACATAGTTTTAGTATTTATGCTGAAATATGTGGATATAGTAGTATATGATTTAATTAAACCCTGTAGCGTTGTTGTTGTTTGTTGCGTTGCTAATTAGTCTAACTTAATGTTGATTATTGTATAATAAACATATCTACATGTGTGGTATTTGGTGTAGTTGCAGTTAAATGTTATGAGGTCGAATGTCTTGACCTAAATCAATGTTACTTACAGTACCTAACCTACTCGTACATGCACCATCGTCATCGTGTTTACATTTCGATGCCGTTAATATTTGGTACTGTGAATGTGAAAACTATTTATATTGAAGTAGGTAGTCTAGTATTTAGTATAATATGTAACAATTAGAATAGAGACAAAATGTATAGCAAATGTTGTAAATATATTTATGGCAGATAATACTAATGTATTTCTTACGGAGTAAGGAAGATTACAAATAGTAGAAGAATAAATATTATACTTGATACGATATTTAGATTCTTTATCTCCTTACCGATTGGACAGGTAGGAATTTAGGAATTTGAATGCTCTGGTCGTTTTTAGATTAACAGTTATGCCATTGTGAAAATGTCCAACAGTCTTTTAGAGGACTACTAATCGTATGTAATGTAAGATATCTCAACCTCATCTCACCATGTAGGAAGTTAGAATAGAATAGAAAAAGCATCTTTATATCGTACATCAGTAAGTAAAGCACCACGGACCCCGTTGTTGTCCCTATAAGCAATTAGCTGCTAAGCCAGGCAAGGCAAGATTTCAAGTTTTGAATGTTAAAGTGAAACGCAAATGTGCCAATTGTCAATTGTGGAGGTAGATCCGATAGTTGCGCATAATTATCGCAAAGTAAAGTTTTTTGAGTATATATTATGGATACTGACATTGCAACAGCAGAGCTGCAGTTTGAAACTGAATAGAAAATACCATTGATGCCCAGTTTTTACTTAAATACAGAAAAATAGTTTATTAACCAGGATTTAGCAAATTGACGCATACCGTTTCTAATCTGGATCTAAAAAAGATAAATATGCTGATTGAATAGCACTTGCCAAATTATTAATGTAACTATTAATTCGGTAAAGCATAAATTACCTTTAAAAAGCAGTTTACGTACCTTATGTTCATAAGACATCTGTCTGTAAATCGACTATCTTTGTAGTATAGTAGTGTTAGTAGTTACTTATGGCACGTACAGGGTACCAAGTGATATTGACCTGACCTCAGCATGGAGTATGGAGGATATACTATAAGCAAGGCAAGAGGTATGTGAAAAGCACAATTAGAAACAATGGCGAGAGACGCCAATTTGGAATTAGTAGAAAGCACAATTCCTAATGTTAGAAAATTATAAATATAATTATTAATTAATGTAGAGAAAATCTTAATATTTATTTAATTACTATATCAAAATATACATCAGACATTCTTTGAATATCTCCAAACTCTAATTTCATATTGCCAATGGCTTTATTTTACGATCTAATTGTCTTTACTTTCTCTATTTTCCCGCATCTGCTGATTTTTTGTCTTTCTTACCGAACCTATGATCCAATATATATAGTAGTATTGTAGTAAAACGTGTTCATAGTCCAGTGGAAGGCATGCAGATGCATAATCTACGGAATTGTATTGAAATAGTTTTGTACGAAGAGGCTTTAGATGAAATCATGTTAAGGTTGACTAGATTTATAAAGAAATATTAGATAGATACGGTAGGAAGGAAGGTATTACAAAGGGCGGACTCTATATAATTATAACTATTTAATTATTGCGTGGGTGGACAGCTATATAGCTATACATAATAATATAACTTGTATGCTAAAGGCATAATAGTGCTTGCACTTGCTATATAAAAATGGTACATATTATGTAATTGATAGGTAATACTCATTCACAAAACCTTTCGCCTTTCATGCAATACCTGAATGATTTCCTTTGCAACTTTCTTTGTAATAGAAGATTCCTCTCTGTGAATTTTCTCCTCCATTTTTTCTAGTTCACTTCATGTAACAGTACTTTTTATCTTCTATTTGTAGTTGCATAATACGATACATTCATTATTAACACATTATTAAAGATGCGAATCTGAACGATCTGTGCAGAAATACATAGGTAGCTCTAGTTACATAAAATGAAATCGTGAATGTAGATCAGGTGAAGTACATGCATACATTATTAGGGCATATTATTACCTGGTAATCTCAGATTGAATTCATTTCATAGTCATTTCTCAAATGTTATGCATCTATATAAAAAATTTCATACTTACGTGTATAACATGTAGTATAAAGTAAAACGTAATAATGTTTGCAGAGAAGAATGGTGTCTGTATATGCAAAAGCAGCAAAGGACGATTAAATGCATAATTGTTAAATAATCTAATTAAAATAGCTCGCACGTATAAAGTAAATAAATATATTTACTTAACTATCATAAATATTATGATTCAGTAAATACTATTATGTGCGTATTATAGTATAAATAAATCAGTAAGCCACTTATTTGTGCAGGAGTAAAATAAAGGTCAGCAATTTTGGAACTTATGACGAGACGAGGCAAGCTGCACTCTGTATGGATTATTATTATATTAATCTTATAAAAAATTTAGTTCCTTTCCAAGATTTGGAACTATATGCCCGTCCTGTCCAAGTTAAGCTGACCTTATTAGTTTCAACCCGGACTAATTAATTAAATACAAAGGAACCATAAAATTAAATGCCAAAAGTAATGCAAAGGTTCCACAGAAATGTAGATAAGTAGATGAATCTATGAATTCTCTGTGTAAAATACCCGTGTCATTTTCAGAATGCAGTGAACGTTTCAAAATGACGGAATAATTCACCAATGTCGATGTATCCGTATCCTCATGATTGTGAGTTAGAAAAAATTCTATTCTCACGTTTTTTGCTTATATTGTAGATGCAGGTAGACAACAATTACAATATGAATGAATTGTAGCAAAAATGGAAATACTTGAGAAGTGAGATTTAAAACGAGGGACGCAGTCAATTGTTAGCAGAGCTAGAAAAGGAAAGAGAAGGCCTTTATGTGTGAAGAATGTAAAGTGAGTACCTGGTAATTGTTGTGCGAGAAATGGGATTGGTGTGCATAGTTTTGTACAGAAACAAATATATTTCAAGTATCCATATTTATTTTTTACTTATTTCCTAATTGATCTCCTTTCAAATATTCAATTGATTAGTTTCATCGAATTAAAAAGAAGATAAAAAATTTATACTCTTCAATTCAATGAAAAAACCATGTAGGTTACGCCAGGACTAAAGAATATTATTACATATTATAGTATTCCGTTAAATTACGTATTGTGGTAATTGATTATACATGAATTTATGTAGTATACTTACTATAAATTGTAAACTTAAAATATCAGATAATGTGTAAATGGGTATACATATTTAAATGTAGTTTGGTCTGCAAGTGTTAAACATTATATATTAGATATATGTAAATATTGTAATTATTACATATTATAATCAAGTAATGTGGTATAAATATAATTGTCAGTTATTAGTTACTACTTGGATAAATATTCTATGAAAACCGTAATGTTGGCTAAAACATAATATTTGAAGATGTTTACATATTAATGCATTTTAAATACAGAACACAGCTGCAGAACAGGAACAGAACATTTTCAGTTAAATAATTACTCGTGTAAACGATGTCTCAATTTTGAAGTACTGTAAGTGTAAAGGAACTAAGAGGTTAAAGTATTATTTGTGAACACTACCATGAATATAATGAGAAAAATAATGGTAAATATACAAGTTTACTCTGGGTACGGTTTCCCCATCGCAATGTTTTTTATTTAGAATTTCATTTATTTAACACAGTTGCAATTTTGTGCACCAAAAAGTGAAATTATAAATCAAAATCATTGGGACAGGTAAACCTTACTCAAGGGAAACCAATATTAGAGCAACCCTGGTAATTATGTAGTGTAATTTCATATAGTGATCGTAAAACATATTATCTTAACGTATTTTTGAAATTTATGTGAAATTAGATTAGATAATGAATTTACTTAGTAAGTTTGCAGGGTAGTCTGCAAATCAATGTAGAATATTGCAATTTGTCACCAATTAGCAAAGCCGACAGTAAACGGTTGGTTGAGCAGGATCGCTCTTTGTGGACAGATGTGATGTGACCAACATGTGAAATTTTATGTAAAATATTTATGAAACTGTAAGGTGTATTGTATACATCATAAATGCTACTGTATCTGGTAAAACACTATAAATAATGAAATGATATGGCGACAAAATTCTTACCGTTAAAAGTAGGTTTAGGTAGCTGTTGATGGTTATATGTAATCAATAGAAACATTATGGTTTGTTTGGACAGTAGGTATTCGTTACATAGATAATATAATGAAGACCACACAATACAAATATAGGAAAGATGTTCCCTGTCCTGTATTTCTATTAATATATCCAGCCAGACTCTAAAATTTAATGTAGTGCGATAGTGCGAGTAAATTAGAGGACGTCAGTGCAAGTATTGATTTCAACTGTGCTACTTTATATGGAAGACCATGAAATTATCAAAGTCGACTGCATTCTACAAATGTTCTACTGAACCTGACCTGACATTCATGTAACTGTTGTAAATTATAATGTTATTATGGTATAATAAATATCCAACGTTGGTTTTCTTCGTCAAGTTGCACTCTATTTAATTTATTTCATCAGAAATAACAAGAAAAACAATTATTATTCAAATTCAGAAAGGATATTCCATTCTTTAGGAAGTACACATATCATATCATTAAATTATAAATTATACGTAGGTAGATTATATACTCGTAAGTAGGTAGTTATAATTTCATAAGGTAATAATACAAACAATAGTGCAATAAATGAATAGGTATCGTTTATATTTTTAACAAGTTTTTAATTTGCCATTGTTTCTATTTAGGAGCGATTATATTGATCAGTATCAGTATAAAATTAATATGTACTATTTTATATAGCTTAACATACATCACAGCTTAGTAAATTGCGGCATTAATTATTCTGCCTCTAGATTCTAGATACAAAGTCTGTCGGTATTATGGATGTAGAAATACTGTTTCATTTTAATATGTGCTTTGTGTCTTTATTTACAAATGCATAACTAAATAAACTGTGGTAAATACCCCATTTCGTTCTTGAGTTATTGCGCCTAAGGACAGGCAGACAGACAGACGCTCAAATCATTTCCATAACTAAGAGAAGCTCCTTAATAATAGAAAGTTTTGGAAAATAATAACATGCAGATTACATCTACAACTATAAAGCAAGTATTTAAATGGTTGTTTGTGAAACTTTGCTTTGCAAAGATTGAATTCTATTTGTATTCTAAAGTATAAAGTTAAATTTTGAGCAGTTGGAGCTGGTACCGTAGTACGAGGCACTTTGATGGCATTATTTATTAATGTATCGTCAGATACATTTATGCGAATGAACTTTCTGTCCGTCTGTCTGTCTGTCAGCCATACCCAGGCAGCACAGTCATGTCGTTTAGTCGTTCGCATACCCAGGCAGCACAGTCATGTCGTTCTGTCGTTCGCTTACCCAGGCAGCACAGTCATGTCGCTCTGCTGTACTGAGTCATTTGACATGATGTACTGTACAATACAGTCATTTGGCATGATGTACTGTACAATACAGTCATTTGGCATGATGTACTGTACAATACAGTCATTTGACATGATGTACTGTACAATACAGTCATTTGACATGATGTACTGTACAATACAGTCATTTGGCATGATGTACTGTACAATACAGTCATTTGACATGCTGTACTGTACAATACAGTCCAATGGAATGTTTCAACTTTCATTTCATATTTTCAATTTCATTATAAATTATATATTTAGCGACGATACATTTAGTACACTCCGTTTGCTATGGTTTATTATATTTGCTTATTAATAATTCATATTCCAAGTATACGAAAGAATTTCCGTTTCTCCTTATTCAACTGTTGAAATGAAATTAATTTGGACTTTCATTCCAAGAAGAATTATTGGTCTGTAATATGAGGCTATAATATTTCATTCATTCTATAAGTTCCAGTGGAGTGAAATTATCCGACAAGATCTGTTTGACTTTGATTTGATTTCCGCAGTATGCTTAGTTGGTAGCGAAGAAAATGCTTATTCGACTTGTTTAGGTATCTTCTTACCATGGCCAACAGTCACCTGGACATTGGCGTAAATATACTTCCATCCTTCCAGAAACATCCATTAAAGCTGTGTAGGTTGTCAACTGAAATAAAAGACAAAAATTAAATTATTAGGGGAAATTTTGCATAGGTATTCAAAAAATGTCAAGCGACGTAGTAAATTATTTGTGACGATTTAATTATGCTTAACTCTAAAACAACCAAAAATAGCAGGAACTATAAAAGGTCACTGTACAAATGTTTGTTGTAATTTTTCTAAATCTACAGAAATGCCTTAAAGCATTATGAACAGTAAATACAGACAGACGTATTTATTTTTGTAACATTAGTTGAGAAAGGAATAAAAGTAATAGTTGCTTGGCTGGATAATTTCCTTCCAGGAAATTCAATTTAGATCAGCATAGTAAATAAATAGCAGTAAGTTTGAGTGTGGGAGATTACGTTTACTAAGTATATGTATATTTATGTGGACGTCGTCTGCAAATAAAAGGTGAATGACCTGTCCTCTACTCATTGCCTGGTCCAAGTCCAGTACTCATCAGATAGCTCTGGACAGATGCGGATTACACAAATATCTTCGGGATATGTAACCCACATTGAACACACATTGTAAACACACTGAATCCTATTGCGTCCTATTCATTATACTCTGTACAACACTCAGTTTTATCTGGAAAATTGCAATAGGTATCATTATGGATTCCTTCGACCTTACGCAAAACTGATCCGTTTTCAGTTTCATCGTGTTCAACCAAAGTATAGTTATTAAGGGTTTATAATGTTACCTACTTATATGGGATATCCAAAAAATATGGGGACGGAAGGAAAACATCTATGTAAACAAAGGGGTAGCATAATTTTAAGCAGGATATTATGTACCAAGCTGAGCCCAGCATGTGAAGATTATCTAAATATGCTCTAAATGCTTATTCAGCTTTATCTATCTATGCACATTCCATATAGGCAGTCTGTGCAAACTACGTAGAACGTAAACGTAGAACGTAAACGACCTCGTATTTTCATTTTTCTTAACCTTTCCCATGATATGTATAGTTAGGTCATCGTTATAGTAAGAAATAGTCAATTAAATTGATTACAAGTGATCTGATTACAAAGGAAATGGTGGTCACCTTGTTAAGAACGGGGCGCGTTGATAAAGCGTTGTATAATATTTTAAATGGAGACTCGGAGCGATTGGATTCCTGCAAACAAGTCACTGCTGGTGTCAGCCGATCATCAAAGAATGGAGGAGATTTCCAATGGTCGTAGTTTGTTTGAACAAGAAACCAAGTAAAATTCAGCTTCGATGCCTGCGGTACCCCAATGGGAAGAATATCATATAACATTTGGTCCCGTGTGATTATACAAGCCTATAACAAAGATGTAATGTAATGTGTGTCATCCAATGCATCAGTTAAAGATCAAAGAAAGCGAAAATAATAATCGATTTTAGTTGACTTAAAAGTTGCTGACGTAAATTGGCTAACTAAAAGGTAGGTTGACTCATGATAGTCGCATCACAAACTAATTAAATCCTTAATATTTTGTTTAGCAACAGCAAACTATAACCATTATTAATTTCTATGCACTAAATTCTGAATTAATATATTTATATAAAAAATTATTTAATTGCGCAGGCTTGAGACAAGATTATTCGTCTGGAATAAAGTGACAATTGATAACTGACCTCATTGCTCGAATTTCCGCCTAGGATGAAATATGCGGGTGCGAGAAGTTTGGACTTGGACAGTATTTTTTGAGCACTCCGGTAGCTAGTAGCGTTTTCCATAACCTGCCGGGTAAGGAATCCCATCCAGTTGGCAGATTGATCCCCCAAAATCCATTTGATTATTCCCAAGAATCCACCGTGAATGGTAAATCTCTCGTTCATTGTTAAGGTAAACAAATTCTGTAAAGAAAAAATCCTTTCAACCGTAAATATTCAGAAAGAGCCACAATTTTGTATAAAATGAATTTATTTATGGCTTGATGATTTATGCCACAGGACTATTTATTTAGGTAATGTTTTTTCTTTGGTCTTCTTTTTACATAACAGTTTTAATTTTACTTTCATAAAGTACGAAATTTACGTTTTACAATAATGATCCATCACCAGGTTGCGTTGCAGTAATTTAAAACTTTTATTGTAGTATATAATTACTACTACCTTACACCTTAAGTATGTACGAAGAATGATTGTTAATTTTGAATGCTTACAGGCTTAATTCCAGTGAGGATCCCGACATATCCAGCAAAGTTGACAGATCGGAAGAGAACATGTCCCCGACGTTCGAATCTCAAGCTGACAATTAAGGGCCTCAGATATTCAGTAGTGAGCCAAGTTTCATTCTGGGAATCCCATCTGAAAATAAGGAATTAAATGTACCTTGATTTGGAATCTGAAACTGACCTAAACAGCATTAAATTAAGTAAGTATTTATTAAGTGCTTACTAGTATTTTTTCATTCCTTGGCATTCTGTACAAATTTTAAATACTAATTATTTAAGTCGAAATGTTTTAAGAAGCCTTATAGCATCTCAAACCACAAAGGATCGTCGAAAATACTAACAAGAAGGACTAACCCAAGAAAAAGACCAAAGTCGAGATTCCGGCCGTGCACGAGAGATCCATCCGGGTTTTGCACAATGACAGATGTACAGACGGTGAAAACCTCGTAGAATATATTGTACAGCACAATTTGGCCGATTGGGATTCCCGAGATTCTGGCTATTCCCTCTATTTCCTCACGAAAGGGATGCGGAAGACTTTTGCCAATGTACGGAAAGTAAGCGTCGATCGTCTTAATTAGTTCCCCATGGAAAATGGCCTGAGTAAAATTCTTAAGGTTCCCCAGCAAGTCCAGCATCTGCAAATACGGCAAAAATAAACAATAAAAACTTTGCTCTATTTCACGCTCATTCTATTCTGCGAATGGGGAAATCACTTCTTTGCGGACATTTGCAAACACATTTACTTTGTCCTTGCATTGCATTTTGCGTTACTCTGTTGTTGTAATATGATGCAATTCCTAGTAGACATGCAAATATTATATAGGTATAAGAGGTATAAGCAGTCAACTAAAACTGTTTTGTAAAGTTCATGTTTCTTAAGTTACTCAATTGAAATAGTTTAGTCATATTGTAAAACATGTTGCCATTCAGTATTATCTAAACTACGCTTATAGCGAATGATAAAAGCCTTTTAGCCGCTGAATAAATTAATTTATTTTATTGTTAATTGACTATTGTAAACTATTTTCGTATGTGACTTGACTATGTGTTTTATATTTTATCAATTTCAAGCACTCGACATTGTAAAAAACAATTTTATTTGTTACACGTAATCAGCAATCTGTTTTCCACTAAAAGTATTATGGCTGTAAAATATTATGTTTTTTATTCTAATTTTACAGGGCAAACTCAGGAGCGTCCTATTCCTACTCTACAGTGCTCATGGATGAATGGAGGCATGATCATAGGTATAGAAGTAGTATCAACAAAGCTTTCCTATAATTAATATGCAAGATATTGCATCCTGTTGCTCCTAATTATTAATATGGAATTGTGATGCGATGCCATGAACTTCATTTCAATAATTTCTGTATCTACGCATAAATGTGAAATACTGAACAAAAGATTTCTTTCTCTATTTACCTACATAAATTACACGCATGAATTTCCTTAGCTAAAAAGAAATAAATCTGTAAGGCATGGAACGTATGGATGGAAAACATGGTATCGTGTCGCATTGTTACTATTAATATTTGTTCATTATTATTATCAAAGCAAATATTACATAAAGACTTACAGCCTCTCGCTTATCTAGTACAAGTTTCGTCCATCTTTCTTCTGGAGGCAAATCCAGGTTGATAACGTATTCCTCTGGCTGAGCTCTGCATACAAAAATAATGTATTGTAAATATAACTGTAATTGGCTAACTAATGTTTATATAACGATAACATGTTTTTAGTCATACATGACTCATGTAATATATTACCTAGATAAGCATGCCTAATAATTACATAACTGAATACATTATTATATATATTATTTATATACATTTATTGTACTTTGTTTTGCAGGGAAATGTGTATAGTCTATTGTATGTAGTCCATTGTGTGGATAGCACACCTTACATAAATTAGAATTATTGAATTAGTCAACGTACTCTTTTTCTGGAGGATATCCATTTGTTTCACATCCTTCAAACTGAAAATTTTTAAGATAACTTTAAATTCGAAAATTCTTGTAAAATAAAAATTTTCTATAAGAATTAAGAATGTTTGTGAATTGATTATAAAATTACCTAGCTAATTATAACTAAACGATATAAGCTTATGAAGTAATAATTAATTAAAGAAACGTTTGTTTTATAGTAGGAAAATCGACAATGAAAGGAATACGGGAATAATCGAGAAATAAAACGGATTTAAATGCAAGCAACTCACGGGAGCGTCGTAAGAAGGTTTTCCAAAAACTCTGATTGTATCCTGAAGGACGACATCATCGCCGTTTTTCTCGTAATCACGAAAAGATGCGGCGGAGATCTTCTTTTGATTATCAATAATAAATTGCTCTGTCGCTAAAGGAGATTCTGTGGCTAAAGACGGCGGCAAAGAGCTACTAATGGCCGTGAAGAGCAAAACAAAGGGAAGGGATTTCCACACGAGAGTTCTCTTCTTCATCTTTCTGCGGATTACTTATTCTTATTTACTAATGAATTGTTACGAAACACTGATTTAGTTTCTATTATACAAGTATTCACAACTGCACTGAATTTGTTTGTTTGTTACCTACGACGGAGTAGAGGTAACAAATTATTCGTACGAGAAACTTTACTTAATGATGTAGATATTGTTAGGAATATAATTTCCAAAGTATCAGAAACAAAGGAAGCAAAGAGAAAAGCGTAGTTCTTCGACAACCTGAAAAGACAAATAGTTTGTAAAGCAAAGAATCTAAGAAATCCTAGCTTATATAACGAAAGCTATCTTTCTATTACATTTCAAAATTATCGTAATGAGCACAGATTGTAGTATTTGATTTCCTGGAATGTTCTTCTAATCATCTATCATTTCAATTTCCCTTTCAATTATTTTTTGTTTGGCAATTTGTTGCCCAAATGATTATGATGAATAAATTAATGCAATCGCGCTGGCAAAAAAATCATACCTTGTATAATAGATACACGTGAGAATGAAATTCACAAAATGTGTGAATTCATCCATAAATAAAAATGAATACGAAGGTCATGAAGTGTTTCATTGATACTTTCCTCGCATTCTTCCAAATAATGTCTATGCAACTGTGTCACTGTCACAAAAGAATCTAATATGTAAACAAATAATGACTAAATGGTCTAAATGTATCTTCAAAATGATGAAACTTAGTGTAGATTAAATATTAGTTACTCGTCTAAAATTTAAACTGCTTAATTCATATCTACATCAACTAATTGCTATTGTTCACCTCACGTTACGTTGGGCTTCTCCTTCTTATTGACTTCGTTTTTAAGGATAGAAAGGATTTTTAGACTAGTAAGGCTGAAATGTACAAACAGTTTATATTTTCTGTTATTAAACATGTAAGTACATGATATTCAATGAATAACTTTATCAAATTATATAAGAATTTCTTCATTAAAATAGTTTTATCATAAAATCCCTTTGAGAACACTAATTAGTAATTGTCTGTAAGTTAGTCTGTAAGTTGACAGTGAGTTGTCTTTTAGGTGTAGTGTAGTGTATCAATGTATTTAAAGGCGGAACTGCCTAATAATAGCTATATCAAGTTGAACTGTATTTTATTTAACCTATGCATGCATGTAAAGACTGTTGTCTCTCTGTCTGTATGTGTTTGTCAATTCGATAATTTTTGACCGGGTCAACTTTTTTGAATTCTGATTTCAGAAGTTGGTAGCCTAGAGTTTAAGGAAGAAATGAGTAGCAGTTGAGTAAAATCGGTCCACGGGTCAATGAACTAGGTCAATTGAAAACATACATGGTGGAGGGTAGAGATTCATAGTTACTCCCGCCGCAACCTTATGGAAAGTCCAATAGCAATCATAATGTAATATAGCAAATTAATTAACACAAATTAATTTATTCTGTGAATACATGTGCTATGTATGAATTTATTTATCGGAATTTATGCAAATACAGTGTACATACACATTTACACATAGCATAGTGCAAATACAACACTATGTATGTAAATATATAAACAATCTTTAATTAAGTAATTTACGATTACTACTGCAGCTTGTAATTCTAATTTTAATAATATTCGCGCCATTTAAATTTCATATTTACTATAAGTTTCCAATTAATGTGCTATTAATGTGATTATGAATTATCAATTTTTTGAAGCTATTATGATTCTGCCAATGTAACTTACCTCCGCGTAAGGAGGAAATTGGCTGTGCTAATAAATAAAAATAAATAAATAAATGTGCATATTATATATATACTTATGTCGAAATGTGATGAAATCGTTTATACCGTCGGCAAAGAATTTGCAGCTAAGTTTAATAGTTTGCCCAATGTGTTTCCATGAATTTTATGCCCCGGGATCCACACATGTGAGAAAACTTCGGGATTTTGCCCGAATAGTGTACGGGACGTAAGCAATATCTCAATGCAATTTTATCAATTAGCCCATCGATACGGGAGAAGTTCAAGAATATTCCCTGTGCTGTGTAAGATAATATTTGCTTACGTCCCGTAGACTATTTTGGCAAAAATCCCGAAATTTCTTCACATGTGCAAAGCCAAATCCATAATAACGCTATCATAATACTGATGCATAATTAAAATCAGGAGAACAGGCTATCGACAGTATACAGTTTAAGCTTTTCAACTTTTTAAGTTTTCGATATTTGAAAAATGTGACACAAGGGGAACCGTATGCCTTGGCATATGAAACCATAATTGCACTACAATATATGCATCCAACCTTTAATTTACCTTATGTACAACATGTATGTACATTTTTGGTTTCAGTTTCATCGCTACTCATACTCATTGCTAATAGTATTACTGCACGCAACAAAGAATTTAATTTGTGTAAGCAAATGCTAATTTTACTTGTTATGTGAACTATGTTCATATATGATTGTATGATTATGTGTGTATTAGGATGACTTTTCGAATGGATCGGATTTCAAACAGATTTAATTGCAAGCTGCATTTAATTGCACAGTCCACGTCGCACCCCAATAATTTTGAGTGGATAATTAATTATCTTTGTTAGTGCAAAGTGCAAACGTCCTTCCTTCCTACCATATGCATTCGTACCATTCATTCCATTGCAATTTGCCATGTCATTTTCAATTGTAAACTACAGATACGTAGTACATATATATAATATATAGTTATAGTTAGTATTAGAAACAACTAACTGCACGCAAAATGCAAAGTAGATATTTATAAGTGCATTGCATTGGTGTGTATGTAAACTGTAAACAGCAATTTTTCGTGCATTTCTTGTTCAGCGGATGGATGACGCTGACGCTACCTAGCATTGAAATGAATTGCATAGAAAGGGCAAAGTATACAAATTGTTTCTATCTGGTTACTAATTATTTCATAATATGAAGACTGAAAAATGTTCTTTCAACTATAATGTTACACACTACGACGTAAGTACTAAATCGTACTATTTAAATGCCTAATTTCACCATTTTTATTTGTACGGTAACAATTTTTGAATTTTTAACACGTTGCCTATTTGCTATTACGTAGTGTTATAAAGATATTGTATAAATTCATGTCTTACCTTGAGGAATACGATATAAAAGGATAGGTATTCTCTTGTTCCTGTTGTAAAGGATTTCTTGGACGTAGAAAATTGTATTTTTAATATTTGTACCGTATGTATATTTTTATTGTCACTCTTTGTCTCAAAATTGATTTGTGAATGAAAAGTAATTGTATTTTGTTTAACTAAAGATTTTTTAATTGAAAAATAATTGTATTATGCTACTGATTTATGTGCACTATTTGTATTTATTATATTTGCTGTAAGAGTTGTAACGGATTGCTTGTCCTGTCCGTGACTCAATTCATTGAACTGAAGCGATGTTGACATTACCCTCTTACAATATACATAATGAAGAGTGAATGCAGTGCAGTAATAATCACTAATCACGGAGATTACAGTTTTTTACATTAAGTACGTACACAATATTCCACTACACGCTTGAGCCCCATAATATGCATCATCCATCTACAGTTAATTTTTATGTGTATGTTTATAGTATGCATGTACATGTACATATTATGTAGGTGTGTGTTATCCAGATCCAGATTCACAACAACATTTAGTTTTTTATGCATTTTACGTCGACGTATAACATCATGATTACGTTACTAATAATATTATGCTGTGATGTGCGTAGCCGCCGATCGGATGTTATTGTGGGTTGCTATTTTATACTGTGTTATGCTATGGGTACCTATGTATCAGTATTTACTATTTGCACACAATGTCAATTTGCAGGCTTAACTACTTACATACTATAACTTTTACGGGGGCTGTTAACTGTTAAGTATAATACATGGTGTTTAATTAATAAGTAAATGCTTTCGAAATACGCACATGTAAATACATATTCTACCAAAGACGCCAAAACTACTTACTTAATTGGCACAAGTGTTATCTAATAGATAATAGTATAATGTGCGTTCTCTTAATCATATTATTTTGGCCGTAAATACATTTGCATCTAACAACTACGTATTTGTAAGTTAGAAAATATTTTAAATACCTAGACATAAATAGGCACAAAGACACATACTACATAATATACCATATCACTTGGGCAATAATAATCATAATAGACAAAAGTACTTTGGGACTCTTTTTATTGTATATTTTGCAATATAAATATAATATGTTTATTATGTTATAAGGAATTATGGACATGTACGATAAGAATAATTACATTCATATTCATAGTATTGGATTCACATAATAGGAAGAATGACTAAGCAGGATGGGGATAGGACAATACCACTTGCACTGAGTGAGTTGACAAGCTTGACATTAACCTGAGAGTTGGAAGTGTGAGTGACTGATGCGTATTTATTTATTGTTTTGTTTACCCATCCAAGCAATACAGATATATTCCACAGGCAGTAAAGTAAGACCTTTCAGGCAGTAAGTCTTTACTGCCTAGTCAATAGGACCTATCTTGTGAAGAACAATATTTAAAACACCCACATTGTTTCATTATTGAAGTATTTTTGCTTTAAAAACTGTTTATTATGGTCATTGACGTTAGAAAAAATATAAAAGGTTATCAAGGAAGGCAGGGGAATCGGTAGGAGCATCTGTAGAACCAATTTGTCTACTAAAAGGAGTAATTAGTAATTCCCCGACCTTTTAATTGATCCTATTCTTGGATAAGAACTTCTCTAATATACACTGGCGGTGATACATAGGGACACCCATTGCCAAAAGTTTATAAATTATGTTACTCTATTTCTTTCTCTATCTTTTGACTACTTTCAAAGTCTCGTATAATGTGACTAATGTATTTTGGGTAACACACTCTTTGTACCGACACATAATTTGTACCGACAAACAATTTGTACCGACACACTCTTTGTACCGACACACTCTTTGTACCGAGTACCGACACACTCTTTGTACCGACACACTCTTTGTACCGACACACTCTTTGTACCGACACAATTCTTTGTACCGACACACTCTTTGTACCGACACCCTCTTTGTACCGACACACTCTTTGTACCGACAAACTCTTTGTACCGACACACTCTTTGTACCGACACAACTCTTTGTACCGACACACTCTTTGTACCGACACAACTCTT
>JAQFYC010003059.1:0-22426 GCA_034694165.1 Tomocerus mixtus | reverse complement strand
ATTATGTGGGGCGATGTGAGATTCAACTAAAAATACCTTCGCTGGTCATTTATAGTGGTTACTATACCAGTTTATTACTTATGCAACTATGTGCTTTTACATCCACAATATACAGTGGCATCCCACCAAAGTGATATTCAAATTAGATTTTATTTTATATGACGATATTTTGACCAAAGCCTTAAATCAAGCCTTGAGACGCATGTACATTGTGAAAATGGATTAGGTAATAAGTACTTCTATAAGTTTGATTTAAACCCAACAATTCTCATATAACTTACTTAGACGCAAACTGTAGGTACCTATATATAAAGAACTGCAGGAAGGCAAAAGAGAATGTTAGGATAACCTCTGACCCTTCTCCAACATCACAATCAACTTGAATAAACAAAACATTTCTATTCTAGCTTCTAGTAGCATGCGGTTGCTGATATACCCTCCTGTATTTCTATAGGTACCTATGTGGAATTGTTAAGGTCTGACTGCACCATCTCTGCACAATGCCTCTTTCAAAAATGTCGATCTTACAATGCAATGCAGTATATTATAACTAATGTAGAGCATAAGAGGTTCAGTAAAGCTAAATAAGTGTAGTTAGTGGTAAATGTAATGTAATGTCTATAATTACTTAAGAAAATAAAATCAATGAAGTTGTTTTGTGTGCTGTTATGTTTTGTGAGTGCATAGAGCTGAGTGTGCGTGAGTGCACTCTTCAGTGCATAATATTATGCTCGTTACATGATTGCATTGCGTTGTTGCTTACATCACATCGAGTTACAACTTCCAGCTGCATCCAAGCATTGAATAAGATACAGTACAGCAAGAGCGAACTACTTCACTTACTAATATGAACCAAATGGTACACCAACATCCTTATAATGGAAACAAAGTCAAAGTCATGGCATACTAATGTATGTATGTATAATGTATAGTCGGTAAAGCCTCGTGGAGCACCCCTGGATGCTTGCTTACTATTCTACTAGAAAAGAAGGATCCAACTTTGACTTCAACTCAGTCAGTCAGTTTCAGTTCAGTTTGCTTGCTTTTACTTTAAATACTGTGTAGATGTTTTACTGTATGTATGTGTAGCATACTGTTCTGGTTTTGCTCTATTGCCAGTCAGTCAGAGTCAGAGTGTGTATGTTTATATGTATATGCGTTGTCTCTTGGTGTTTATATACTTTCCCTTCAACACAGCTAAACTTCAACTTGAACCGAAGAGGAAGACTGACGCTCTTTTGCTATGCTCTGGTTTTTTTCTCTCGTTTTGTCTTCTTTGGCCATTTTATATGTGAACGTCTGTTTTTCTCCTTTGTGTGTGTATGTGATGGGATGCAATGTCTGGTTTGTTTTAGCTTTCGATTCTTCCCAAGACACCATTTTCTCAGCTTTTATAGTTTTCCTTTCGTTTAGGCTTGCAAGTTTGGTTTGGAGTCGGGTTCCGGGACTTCTCCTATTACCCCCATTAGAACAACCATTAGTGTCCATGAAACAGAATTACGTTTGTAATATTCAGCTTAAGACTGTTGTAGCTACACTTACCCGGACAGCACCTACATTAGTGTTACAAAGTATAGCAACCAACACAGCGGGGCAGGGAAAACACGTTACTTAATCAGCAACTTCCTCTTTGAGACCCCATTATCCTATAATTGTGCATACCTATGCTATCTTTAGTAATTGTATATAGCTCATTATAACGGTACGGAGATACCTTCATAAACTACACTCGCTTATACAGTTAGCTACTGATTCTTAGGAAGTTAAATTAATTTACTTTACAATTTACCACCACCACCATCATCCATTGCATATATGTACACTGTAGTGCACTCGCATTAAACCCTACATGTTTACACACGGAAACCGGCAAAGAATGAATTTCAGTGCTTAATAGAAGGTGTAAGATATTAAGCATAACATACACACTTTGTATGTATACTTAGATGTGAAAATATTTATTTTTCTATTTACATCGCATCTCTTCCAAGATAGTCTCTTAAAGGATCTTTTGTGGCATCATATTCTATCTTTGTATATTTTCAACTGACTGACTGACTGACTGCAGTCTTGCTCGAGTCTTGACTTTAGTTCTCTCACATGTGTACCTACTGTTATGATAAGAATATATTCTCCCAACATTTCCCCTCCGCAGCAGCAGTACCTGACTCACTGAGACTCGTGCTTGGATCTTTCAAAGAAACTCAAAGTCAATGCCAGACCAAGCAAACCAAGTCAAGTCAGCTTGTAACAATGATAATATATTCCTAAGCACAGGCCATCGCTGCACTCGACAAAAGAAAGGAGATGATAGATAGGTGTTGGACGGCAAGAGCAAGTGTTCTCTCCACCCTCGAATTTATCATCGACTCAAATACCAACGCTACTCAAACTCACCGTTTCTATCCACAACTCTCTTTCGAAACTTCTTTTCTAACCTTCTATCTACATAGATATGTGCAAAGATGTACAAAGAGAAACTACTACAAGAGGGAACAGATTCCTTCAAGATCTTACGTAGTATATATATGTACTATACGTATACGTGACATGAGTGTACTAACTGTCAGTAGTAGGTTATAAACGTATACCTACAAAGAAACTGTTCCAATAGAATATTATGTCAGCTTATTATTACTCTTACTTTCTTACTGTTAAAAAGACCTTTGTCCACCTAGCATAAAAGATACAATATGTAAGTATAACATATTGTGTAGAACCTATTGATGTAATTAAGATTTAAATATAGACAAATTAGCAGTAATACAATATCTACTTGCATGTATGGGATAAAATAAATAGCACTACTACTTACAGCTATTTGATATCGACACGACCACAATACAATTTTGAAGTATTTATATCTTGTTATGTAATAATTACATTATATCCTTTATTCATCTCTTACAGAATGTTTATTTCTCACACAATACAGGATGTACCTTTGGAAGTTTGATGTAGCGAAGAAGTATAAAGATTTTAACCAGGGCAGTTAGTGAACAGTTACAATTCACTATAACTAAGTCTGTTCCATTCGAGCTTGTTTTGGCCAATGTCAATGTAACCATAACCTCACTGAAAACCTCAAGTTGGCAAGTTTGATATTTGTTGCTTGTCATTCTCTGAGTCCTGCCATGACTGACTTGACTATTGTTGTTTACCTCTAATTCATTTTTCCATGATATAGTTTAAAATCCCTACTCTCTCGACCATATAAACAAGAGGACACCATTCGCGCGGCTTGATGGTTTGGTATTTCGAATTTGCTCTCGTATATAAACATTTTGCCTTTCTTACACACGTTTGCTTTTCCGGGGTAATGCCCAATAAAACCAAATCATGTTTCAGTGTATTATGGCATACACATCATCATTCTTATGGAGGCATGCACATCTTTATCATCTTCCACTTATTATGTATTTTGCATTTGTTTTAAACAATGTTATTTGGAATATTTTGGAAGTGTATACAGCATAATTTAAAAAATGTTGGTTAACGGAGATTACTACTTCATTTAATTGAGAAGATTGTAGCTGCCTTGCTGCATAACAATGTACTATTTTACATAACATAACAATGTACTATTTTTACATAACATATTTTTACATAACAATGTACTATTTTTTTATTAGTGACTATTTTAGAAATTGATTTTTAGTAACAGGTTACCGATTTTACTTTTCTGTCGGCGTATGTACAAGTATTTGTTGCATGCAATAAAATGAAAATTCATAAGTTGCTCGTTGTATTAAGTAGTATGAGAGATATGGTTAGATAATAGATTGTAGAGTGAAGGACGAGGGAAGGGAGATTATGGTAGGGCAGCTCAAATGTCCATTTGTTTCCTTAGGTGGTAGTTACCGGTATTGAATGAGCACTCGAATACTTCCCGATGTAATCCCACATAAAATAATGCCACTATCTTACTCAACGCAGCCTATCATTCTTCCTGTCGTCTCAACGGGCGGTCATTGACGTTCCTATTGCTGTATTGCCCATGAACATTTATTCTGCCATCAAGTCAAGAATGTATATTTTCCAATATATAGGTATACAAATATCTACTCCGACACAGTATACCTATTCAATAAATGTAATAGTGCAGCAGTTAATACAAACTGAAGATAAAAAGATTCCAGTGCATTTGACAATAACTTTTCCAGATGCTAACGTTAAACTCGGCTAAACTGAATGGTAAAAAATGTTAGATTTTTGAAAAGTGACTTATAAAAGTATAAAAACGATCCTGTTAATATCTAATGGTCGAAGAGCCGAGTGTACTAAATATATGTGTCTCTACAAGATGTGCAACTACATAGAAGCCACATTAAAATAACAATATGGATTTTGTGGATTCAGACTAACTAAGACTTAAAAATATATAGATGCACTGATGGAAATACACATCTTATCTACGTAAGTATGTATAGGAATATGGCACCTAATGCCTATAGGCAAGTATAAAGTAAACTATATATTATGTATCATGACAAAAGAATGACAAAAGTAATATTAGAACATGGGAAAGGAATTGATGAAGATGAACGAGTATAATAGTTGACGTATTATCACAATGCATATTATTATACTCGAGGTATCTCTTACCGTAACGGGAAATTGATGAAAATAGCTAATAAGTGTGCGTGCTCGTATATTTACTTCTTAAGGTTTCATTTTCCCTTACCTAATATTATTGTGCATAATTTCTATGTAATGCATCTTATGAGATGATTGACAGGTTTTCATTATATCAATTACTGTCTACACCGGTATTTCTTAAGGTTTTATGAAGATTTTATGGTTACATGGAAAACTTTCTGTATAAAAAATAGAGAGAATTGTGATGAGATAGAAAAAGTTCTATGAGGATGGACATGACTTAGCGCTATATTACAATACAGAGAGAAGATGAAATTCAACAAAAATATAAGTCTTCCTCAGATCTTCCCGATTGCGTCAAGTCATTCAGTAGAGCTTTGAAAACTTTTTCGGTCCTTGTAACAATCATTGTTGTGTAGGTATCCAAATTAAATTAGAGTTAGGTACTATACTTATGTATGTTTCATGTTTCATTGCCTTGACTTGTCTCTTTGCAATGTGATACCCTACTCTTGCTTGAGTGAGGAGAAAAAGATTCGATTGTTGAAATTGATCGAGCCAAACCCTACAATTTTCTAGTCCTGTCAATGCATTATTGTCATATTACCTATTCTGTCTGCCTCGGTCCTATTCTATTGTAATTTTTCAAACCCTTTTGAGTACCTACTATTTATATTCCCTATCAACATTATGCATTATACATGTATATTATTCATCTCCTGTATTTTCTAACATCATAGTAACATGCTTGGTGAAAATAATAATAACCTTATCATCCATTCTTACTTTCTTACACTGCACTCAATCCTTTCCATCCTGTTCATATAGCCTTCCGTAATACTGACATGTATTAATTTACAATATTACATCATCTGAGTGCCGTATTACCATTATTGTCATTATACTCGTTCGCCATCCTTAGGAAGACTTCTTTAGAACTCCTTACAAAATTATTATGCAGCATATTATGTATGTACTATAATATTATTACAATGCTGAGAAGGAGAAATCTCGTTTGTTATTAGTAAGCTTCTGTTAATTCAACAGAAAGTGCGCATTTCTATTTACATAATCGAGTTTTGCTCTGGAAATAATAACTGTAGTGTTCACACAAGTAGATTTAACATTACTTTAAATGTAAGTGATGTCCCAAATAATTGACACAAAGTCATTTCAGTTTGATAGTGCACGTCAATTCTTTGATCTAGATTCACATTCACATGTATATATATGCTGGGTGCTAATTACAAATCTGCGTCAGTGTGCCTAGGTGAAAACTCTTAATTAAATAGAACCTTCATCAGTCTCAAAGTTTCTATATTATGTTTACCCAGTCAAATTCTGCATGTAATAAGGTATAGCATTTAACAGTTACTAATACTATATGCCATTTACTCTCGACTATGCAGTTTTCGCTGTATTTTACAAACAAACAGACAGACAAAAGCTGTCTTTCTACAAGATGCCTACTAAAGTCTATCAAGTCACTCCAAACTACAATATAATTACATTAGCATCTCCTTTCAATCAAACTACTTTTTTATGGAATTATTCAATGCTTAAACGTTTAGATAACTTGTTCAGTAATTACAATTGTTGGAATTATAATACTTGCCTAATGTAGGAATATCTGCTTTATTATCATCATTACCTGTGAATTTAATAGGGTCCTATTGTTACAATGAGTAGAATAAAGGCTTGATTGTTGAATCATGTCATTGGGAATACAACAATCAAGAAATATTCGTTACCATTTGCTTACGCTTACCTATGTAAGACTATAGGTAGGACCTATTCATGAGACAAGTTTGTAAGAATGAGCAATGACTAGGCACTAAGGTGAAGAAATTACGTACGCTTTTTATCCGAGTAGATATAAAATAAGAAGAACGAAGATAATACGTGATGGGCAAGAGTTAGAAATAAACTGGCAGTCCTAGTTGGCTTTGTTGGCTTGTAATAATTGTATGTATTTGTTCTGTTGTTTCCTATTGAATTCAAATCAAAATTAATTTAATGGTTTGGCAAACATTTGTTTGCTGATCTTCGGCTGAAGCTGGCTACAAGAGCATCATGGATCACTTGGTAGGATGTTCTGTCTACGGATCAAATTGCTTTGTTTTCTTTCTTTGATAAGACTGACATTGAGTCGGACTTCCCACAGTTCCGATTATTTCTATCTATTGTTCAATCATGCACAAACTTTTCTGATAATTGTCTCTGTCAGGATTTCATCTGTAGCCAAACCATAAAGCGAAGACAGAATATTCTTCAATTAAATGGTAAGTACTATTCTTATGCACAATTTACTTAAACTATAATACCTACCTAATCGTAAGTACAAAGTTTATGGTAGGTATAGTGTGCACAAAAGTTTGCCTAGTCGTTAGCTGTTTACTACAGAGTTGTCAAACAATAAGGACCCTTAGAGTGTATAAGCCGTCTTTAAGCTTGCTGATTAGCAATGTTTCGTTTACCACACTACGTAGTTTGTGTATTATGGACGTGAATAAAGGGCATTGTGACATTATCATGGTGATTGTAGCTAGAATGAAGTTACCACGAAGAATAGAATAATGGATAATGGCAGCAATTGTATACACTTAAGTATTATGCATATGAGACTCTATGCAGCTCTTAACATTGTCCTTAAAGATAATTGTGAGATTCTGCTGGAACTCATCTAGACAAATTCTAGAGTCTTAAATAGTATGCTTTGTAGAGATTGTTGACTCCCAACTTGGGAGTTCTAACTTAAAATGAGCTATAATGCCAGCCCGGATAGCAATCTCACTCTCATACAATATGCATGTAATCTAAACTCGGTTTGTATTTCCTTGGGTGCCATGCCATGGCAAGTTTACATATTGTCATTATAGAAACACATACTCGCTCAGCTTTAAGTACACATATACATATTTTATAATTTCTCTCGCGCAACCTTACACAATCCTTCATGGTAATGCAAATAAGAGAATACGACCCGAGGATGCACTGTGCATACTACATGTGTTTTAATAACACTATATTAATGTCCATATATCTATGTACACATTCTATCTACTTATGTATACTAGACAAAGTGCACTGAAATATGTAATGCGACTTAAGGTTTAGTTAGAAACAACGAGTTCAAATATAACTACGAGAATGGCGAGATGAAAGTTTTTTGTTACGTTCTTGCACTATAAAGACTCCAATTTAGTTCAGGGAGTTGAGCAGCAAACTAAACTCACAATAATAAGATACATACCTATTGGAAATTTCAAACTTGGCAACTTATTGCACCAAATCTACTGCAGTTTTTCCACTTACACAATAAATCAATGTGCGTCCTGATAAATAGCGCTTTCCATTCAATAGGGACTCCTTCGATTTGTCCAGTCCACCCTAAACATTTCTTTCCTCTTGTGTGTGACATGGCGTGGCGTAAACTTTCTTGCGTAGTTCTATACAAATATATAATAAATATATAATATGTACAGATATACATCCAATGATATTGCAGTAGGTATTCGTAACTGGATGTTTATGTATTGCCTCTTCTCTATTGGATTGGAATACTATCAACAAGGATCTCCTATGTATTTGTATAAGCAGAGAGTAGCATGTAGTAAGTAACCTTATACACAAGATCCCAAGAAAATCTGCTGTGAGTGAGCTGGATGCTATTTTATCCATCGCATCTTGAAGGTACTTTGGTTCGGTACTTACATTGCATTCAGTCTAAAGTCACATAAACGCATAAAATATAAATACATGTCTTTCCTCTCAATACATATAAAGGACCTATTATGGATTTTTTCTTTTTCTTCATTCGCCGTTAGAGCCTGTTAGTGTATGTACATACTTACAGATAGTTGGCCACAGATATTGTATGTGTATTCTTAATATAGAAATATGAATACTGTTTTCTTTAGTTAAGTTTCCAAGTCCAGCTCCAGCAAACTCGTATTTTGCAGTGCATAGGAAAAAATGATCGCTGTATCTATCTCTGCGTATGTAGTATGTATAAGAAAGAGTAGGAGTGGCTGGTTTGGTTGGTGAGTTGAAGTTGCCTCGTATTTCGCATCACATTATTACATACACTTATACACAAGAAAAGATAAAATGTGTAAAAAACGACATAAAAGACGACCCCAACCCACGGAGGAACTGAGCTGAACTGAAGCGAACGATTGCAGCTTCCTTCCGTCCATCCGTGAGTAAAACTGCGTATAGAGCGATAACGTAGTCAATAAGAACTCTTCCCTTCTTGCCTTAGACTATTAGACTTTCTTTAGTTAGATTCAAGTGTATCTACACACAAGTTGCAACATTATTTTTGCCCTGACATATCGAAAAAGTCTTTTCATACGCAATTCTTGTGTATACGTTTTACATCATAACATAATATCTGATACGAAGATGAAGAAGAGTTGAGTAGGTACTCAGTACTCTGGCAGTATACTAACCCCCGTATTACTATTTCGTCCTTTATAAAACTGCCCTCTCCTTCTGCTATGCAATTGTGCGTAAATACCTATAATGTCATAGTATTGTACTGGTTGCTATCTAATACTGACTACTGTATAGTTACATAAAATATAGTAGTATGGTAAGCGCTACGAGTGCAAAGCAGATATATATGGAGAAAGCAGAAAATGAGATTATGCTACTTAGCTACATAATATACAGATATTACTCGCACTTAGATACCGTAAATATGTGTATACCATGTGTCTGCCTGCTCTACTGAACTTCCTACTCTCTTTTGTCCATATATTTCCTTCGATTGCATTATCTGAGCCGTCAAGTCAACTCAATTTCTTTTCTTATGGTAAATCTATGCACAGAATATGTAGTCAAAGATGAAAGGGCTTGACAACATATGTGTACCTAATCTTCAATAATGTTTCTAGGGGGAAATTCAGTTCCCACTCACACTCTTTTATATTGATGCAGTGTGAAAAGTGAAAGCAGAGGGCAACAGTGAAAGATGAATCGCAACTTGATTATGTATGCAAATCTATGAATTTTTCAAAACCAAATATCTGATTTTTCTGGGATGACAGATATTTTATTTGGCTAAACTTATCCTGACTTGTTGTTTGTATATAGGGTTGAATACTGACTTATATAACCTTTGGTGTACTATTAGTTTCCGCTAACCTATAGTACATATATTTAGGTACTGCTGTGCTTTATTTTGGTGGTATATAGAAATAAAATACAAAATGTTATTGAGGGGAACATAATATCGTTCTAATTATTAGTCTGAGGCAACAATACGCAAAGAAACTGACAGACACGAAAAACTCCTACATGAAGTCCCTACTGCACTAAATACCAATGCATTGTAGTAAGTAAAATGTACCACTTTAATTGTATTGGCACATGGTTCTGAACGGTGATTGATTGCACGACGTGCAACCCAATGCCTGATATTTTCTTTCACCTTGCATGGGGGTGTGAGTGGTGTGAATTTTAGTGCGACAGAGGTACATACCGACACCGACTAAAGCCCATTGTTTGCATAATTTAATGTATTCTAATGTGAGGAAGAGTATCAAACATACGTAAATATGCTAAACTAATAACCACAATCTGTGTTTTGTGCGTTGCATTGCATTGTGTCAATTATATTACATCCTTACACCGCGTGTCGGCATAATCAATGTGAATTTAGGATGGCTTTTGATATTCATTGACACATTTATTTACCATTGCCGTAAGCATTAAGGATGCAAAATAGTGATTATAATTTATGGTAGTACAGTTGCAGATGGAAGGTAGGTACTATAAGCACTATATAATGTGCTTGCAAATTGTAATTTGTTTCTATTACATAATATATATACTGAAGGAGTTACAAGGGTAGGGGAATTTATCATGCACTAGCATGTTTTTGAAGAAGAGATTTGTGATTCTTAGAATTGAATTTTGTAAAATCTCATTTATTGCAATGAGATTAAATCAGACGGAAAGCTTCCAGTATCAAATCACAAATCATAAATTTCTCAAATTCTTACTAGTAGAGTAATGCTTAGCTTTTACATTTAGTAAGTATGTAGATTTGAGGCTAAGACCTACATAACACTATAACACTTTTACCTCTACAATTGCAAGGTGAGCAGGAAAAGGCTATACTGAAATACTGTCATTTGTGAGGAACAACAGTGTTGTATATGTACATAGGTATGTGTATGTTGCAGAACGAGGCAGGTTTCTACTTTGGCTATTTAGAATGGCTAAACTTAATACATGGCATGGTAGTGGTAATATATAATGCAAACGTCAGAGATCAATTTAAAGATGAAAGCGACAAGTCGAATGATGTGATTTGAGGTGCATATCGGGTAGCTGAGAAAACTGAGTGAGTGAGTGAGATTGAGAGATGATGAGATTTAGAGCGAGTGAAGCAGATCCGATTCTCATATTGCATTTCATTTAATACAGCCACCAGCTTCTAGAATATGTACTGTGTCTACTTCTGCCTGCCTCTTAAATTTACGATGCGATATAGGATGAGTCAAATTCGACAGGCTCCAACCTTAGCCACACACGGGCGGGTTAAATCTAAATCCCTCTCTATCTATCTGTCTCTCTCAGCTACAAACCTACTACTCATACAAATAGAAATTGTATACACTTAGATTTACCAGAAACTGAAGATTTTATAGGACCAAATCTTTCTGTCATACCACACCATCCAATTTCTAGGTTGCTACATAACTAATGTGACATGCGGTTTAAAGTGTATAGTCACTTTAACCATTTGGGACCAGGCTTTCAATAGACCACACACAGAAAAATTCAAAATAATACTGCACATATTAAGTATATCTTAACCTACAATTGCATTTGTCTACGTTTACGTGCGTGTACGTTAACTAGGTTATGATAACCTAGAATATGATTCTACGTCTCAGGAAAACTTCAGGCAAAACGAAATAATCATGCTAGGTCAAAAAATGACTGAAATATTTTTTATTAATCTTTAGTTTAATTAGTAAGTATCTACTACTATATTAGACATTTGTTGGCCATTGTCGCACACAGTCGTGCTGGTTTATGTATTCATAAGGTGTTACATGATGTCGATATAATAATCCTATCTATGTATATTACTATATCAAACCACAGATTATTTAAATAAAGATAGTACCTATTGTTGGGCAACACAACACACAACGAACGGGGATTCACGATATACAGGATTGGAAGTCCATAATATAAAATACCATTTCCATTTTGGTTTTGAAATACGACGAAAGATTTGGTTAGAAATTCGTTCAATGCTCTGCCAAATCCTCTCTTGTCCCTTGAGGCATATGATTCTAAACTGCTCTTATAACTGTATTCTGAGTCCATCCACATACAATCCTTTTCTGATCCACACAGGACGATTCGAAATGTATTGCCTACATCCCTGTAAATACTACTGCATACAATTTATTCTATTGCATTTTCCGATTAATATCCTCTGTATAAGGACTTGCCGCTTTACGTAAGGTTATACTTTTGGTATATGCGTAATGTGGCGGCTTTGTGTGAGGCAACTACTTATATTTATATTAAGTACTACATGCAAGCAATCTTACATAACAAAAACCAAACTTATATTTAATTACCAAAAAGTTTTAAAATGTACCCTCCACAATATATAGGTATAACCGACGTGCTTTAAGCTACATAATTGTATTAGGTATATATGATTGCATTAACTATGTATTATATTGCACAAATGTGGATGGTTCTGATTGTGAAGCGATGCGATGCCATACACCATGGAAAATTATTAGGTATGTTTTTACACCAGATGACAGGATGACACACTGAATAAGAAATTCTATAGCAGAATTAAAACCGATCCAAAGAATGTAGCAGTTTTTGTAGTATAAGTATTGATAATAATAAATATGTACTATGTAGTACTTACCTATTCACACTAGTTTAAAGCAAGAATAAACTATGTGAATCCGTTTTGTACATGTCTTTAAACATAAAAATAGATAATGCAATGTTATCCCGTTTCTAAGTTGAGTTCATTTATTACATTATCGTACTGCAAATATCATAAAGTGGCAAACAAGAACTTTTGTGATCATGTTATGTCGTATCACATTACATAACGTATTACATTATCATCTTTAGACAATCAAGTTTGCAAAAACACAAAAGAGATAAAATATGTTAAAAGGTACATAATATGATGACAAAGCAAATGATGGTGAGCAAAATATAATTTACAAGATAAACGTTGCACAACCAGTGCAGTGCGATACGGTTTTAGGCATGCTATTACCTATGTAACTTTGGTTAGGTACTATTATACTACATGTATTTATATTATATCCTCGTGAAGAATATTATCCTAACTATATAATTCAGTAGATATCTGCAACAGTGCTGTGCACAGGGTAAGTAATGAGACATGCTAAAACGTTGTACGAATTGTGTCACAATATCATACAATTAGATTTAATATATCATGACATCCTCCTACCACGGTCCTTTTATGCACAACAGAAAATGTAGTAGCAACCCGCATGCAACCGTCTTTAAATTCTAACCATCATTCTCATGTACACAGTATTTCTACTCAAACCTTCTAACAAATGTACTCTCTTTGCTTTCCCTAAACTTCAGTTCACAGAGGATACAAAATGTATTCTTGTACATAAATATACTACATCTGGAAGCATCTTGTCTTGTCGCATGCCATCATCATATCAGTATGTATGCATGTAGTAATATGCGATTGTCTCATGGCATTGAATTGTAAAGAAACGGTGGATTGAAACGGGACAGATAAGATAGTAGCTAAAGAGAGGAAAGAGCCTTATAAGTTAGGAGACGGTAAGAATGGCAAAGCTAGAGAAAGCCATAGGGAAAGCGAAATCGATAATTTCATAGTTGGGACTTGAAGGTGGGTATTTAACTGCAAAACTTTCTTCAATTACTTTCTTTTGAAGTTGCCTCGTCTTTCTCCTGCTCCGCTGCTCTTTTATGTTCCAGTTTCCCCTAGAGCTCCTTCAACACTAACACACTATTATATTGCATTATATTATTTTCTATTACCTACATATTGCATACTCACACAGCAGCGGCCCTATTTTATATTAGTATGTCGGTACACAAATATGTAGTTGTAATTTTGTACATCCAATGCAGAACAATACACATAAGTAGTAAGTAAGCCCATACATGTCTTGTCTGCTCTGCTTCGGCTCCCTCCTCTTGTGCAAGTAGGTAAGTAAGTGTACATAAGTAGGATCTGTTTCCTCTCTCTGCCTACACAAAATTTGCAACATTTTCATACTGAGAGCTTGTACAAGTAGGTTTACATCGTACATGTTTGTTTATAATATATCTATGCACAACGTTTATAGGCTAGTATGTATATCTATGTACTTATACTATGTATAATATTATATACATATATATGTACATACATTTAGATAACGTAATAATAAATACGGTGTTCATATATGAGCTTTGTACAAAGTAAGAGGATTTTCATAACACTATTGCTTTGTCCTTCTATATCCTGTATTCTGCACAGTGCATGCATCTCAAGTCTTACCCTGTTCCATGAAACCTTTTTAGATGCCTTCCTCCTGGTGAAAGTTGTATGTACGAACATGGGTCTGTACTGGTTCAGCCACCCACGCTCAGCGGGCCTGGGACCCTGCTTGGATACCATTGTATTGCACATTGTGTTCCACAACTCACGTGCATAATTACAACTTTCGTACTATGTACTGCACAGTGTTTCTTCAATACTTATGTATTTTCGAACAACCATTCCGTCATTTACGTCTGTAAGATGCTAATAATAGCAGATAAACATACGTATTGTATGTACTTATACTTGTACAATAATAGTAGTGTATTCAAAAGAAGTCTTTATATGGTCGTATACATTCCTATTCGTAAAGCAACTAAAAATACGTTTTACTTATGTACTAATAACATAATTTATATAGTACTAGTGAAGACACTGAACTACTCCATATTGTAGTAGTAACGGCCTATATGGTAGAACTACATTCCATTAACAAAAAAGGAAAAATTGAGTTTCCACTCTTCTGGCGAAATATATGCTATATATAATTAATATGATATATATATACTGTTTACTGAGAAATGCTTGTTGTTAGTTGGCGCTGTTAAATGAAGATAGACATAAATAGTATGTAAGGCTAGGCTCTAGAGTGTAAACTCACAAAAATTCTATTGCATGGATGTTAGACAAAGAGATTCGTCGAGTAATTTCTTCTTCCTTCATCTTGCATTTTTTGATGTCAAAGACGATCCCCTGTAACTCTATAGAACAGGGCTATTATGTTGTAACTTTCTTTTTTCTTTGTTTTAAATGGCATTACGTAATAATGTTGAAATTGAATTTCCTACCTTTGATTAGATATTGTCCCTGTGGAAATTCTAAGTTAGCTAAATGTCTATACTTTCCTCTAATGAAACCAACTATTAAGCTTATTCAATTTAAGATGACTATCTACCATTTATGTTACAGGTTTCATTACAGTATAATTTCACAATAACTTTCGCCTTGTTCTGGAGATTATGATGATCAACTTTCTATGTACGAGTTTTTATGACGATTTCCATTGCTGCGTAGACCGGTTCAATATATAAGATATTAGTAATGGTAATAGGTATTTACTAACTAACTGTACTTACTAACCACTAACCATGGTGAATTAGTGTACTAAATAAGGTTGCTAATAAATGCATTATTATATAGGTACCAGTTGGAATAAAATGAGCAATAAAAGTGAGCAAGTCTTTGTAGGTATAGCATAGGGACGTAGGAAAGAAAGTAAATCCTCAGCTAATCGGAGCCACTATACAAAGCTAACTGAGCGACTCAAATTCGTCTCTTCAGAAACTTCACCTAAGGAAGAGTTCAACTCTGTGTAAACGTGGAGTTGAGTCTGTCTGTGTGTAGATAGGTAATGTGATGCAGTGAGCCTCCTGCTTTCACTCATTATTATTCATTCATTCCTTTGCATAGTTATAAAACTGTGAAAACCTTAGATAGAGCTGGAACTCAGGCAGCTAAGATACACAAAAACCGAAAAGTAATCTAGCTGCAGGAGACAAAGTTTTCTTGTCAAAAATGTAACCGAAAGAGTAGCTACAGGGAAGCTTCTCTCCTCTCCTGCGAGCGAGCGTGAAAAAAACTCGACTCTTGTCAGTCTAGGATCAATTTTCGTAGGAACCTTTGCCTCATCAACTTGTGTCAACAACAAAACTAAAGTGACTCTGGCGAAGTACAAACTAAAGAACGACGGCTGCTATTTCCCCATTTTCTTACTCTGTCGCCAATTTAAATTTGAAATGGAAGTTCAACTAAAGGAATATCCAAATATTAAAATACTGCTACCTACCACCTACGTACCATTACCATTCTGCAGCTTAACCATCTTTTCCTCCCATTCCCATTTCACTATAACTTAAGAGGCCATGAAAACAATGAGATATTTTCATAATTAGTGAACCAGGGTGAACTTATGAATGACAATCTACTATTCATCGACTATAATACTCCTACTTCGATGTTATTTCTGTATAAAATATCATAATATTCATGTTTTCTTTTTCCTTAGAATAAGTGACTATAAGTTCTTTAAATGTAAATGTAATAAATCATGTAATATACGTACAACTGTTCTACATAGTTTTTCTAGGAACTTTGACATTTCAAATAAGAACACCAAATTGACCAAATACTCATGCATAGATAGAATTGCATGGGCAACTACTTAAATAATAACACTTAAACTATTATATAAGCTGGGGATTTGGGATAGCTGAAAGTTGACTCGAAAGTAAAAGCAAAGAATTACTTGCGGCTATAGTCATGGACGCTGAAACTTTGGAATGCGAATAGCTTAGCAGGAGGAGTTATTTTACAAATTTGACTTTGTAATTGATTCTAATCCAGAAACTTTTGAAGGAACGCAATTTGACACGGATAATTCTCTTCACGACAATTGGCTGCCAAGCCATTTGCATCTACTAATACTGTACTTGCACTTGTGCAAATATTTAGCTTTAGCCAGCAACTTTGGTATACATCTGACAACGCAGTGATTATGTATCAAACTCGCATATTAGGTAATTATATAGGGCATTTTCTTTCGTACCAGTAGTAGTGGGGTAGATTCACTAATTACAAAAAAATAATGAGAAATATATTTTTTATTAGACAAATTATAAGACAATATCCAATCTTAAATGTCTTTTATTACTATTGCTTGACATACTTGTACCATTTGCATAGATCATAGGCTATAGTCACTATAACTATTTATTATTAAAGCAGATCGTAGCTCGACTCATTTTTATTTGTTTGGAACTTGGAACCGATATCGGCCTTTCCTCCATTCGACTATACTTACAGATTTTAAATGCATGACATTGCTTTTTCGCTGATCGTCAACCCCTTTGGTTTCCGTCAATCAAATTAATCTCACTACTCAAACACTTGTGAACCGTAACGGGGCTCGGATTAAACTTGTTAAATTTCTGAGTCAAACTTAACGTGTGGTGCTTGGGTGAAGGTAATCTGTCTTTATTCGATATGTATGTATGAGAGCACCGCAGTCACTGCATGTACTTATGTGTAGTGTGTAGTGTAGTGTTCTTTTCTTCCTATCTATAAGCAGAGATAAGATAGTATCAGTTATATTATGTAAGTAACTGTTAGACGAACATGCTTCTCATATAAAAATAATATAAATCTAAAATGCTGCTCGTAAGTGGGTGCTACATAAGATTCTAGTATAGTATAGTAGCATATGAAGAATTTAAAGGCAGACAGCACGTTACATCAGTGTAGATTTTCCAAAGACTGGGCTGTTATGGATATCCGTAGAAAATTTAGAGAGACATGAACGTTTATCTTGTAAAAAGACGTGAGCAGGTTTATTCAGGCCGAAAAAGCAATGTTAGCAAAGCAAGGCAAGCTAGATTTTTCTTGATTTTCATCTTTGCAAACATATGTACCTAAGCAGACACTACGTAAGTATACTGCTATATAATATTATAGGATATTAGCACCAGTGTCTTATGCATATACGGGATGTTTGATACTTCTATGTTTAAATATAATATGCGTTGCGTTGTTATAAAGAATGGAGGAATTCATCCAGTTCCTCTGAAAGTGAGTAAGTGAGTAGGTATATCTTTCTTATTGCAATTTCAGACACATAGAAAGCTCATATCTGCATCAATATAATATGGCAATATACTTTACTATTCTTTGCTGGTGAGGTAGGGAAGGGTAACATAACTTTCAATTACGCGATGGCAAATCAGCATAAATTTATACTGTCGTTCTTTCCACTTTCTGTTTCCGTCTTTAGCTCCACTCTCATTCATTCTAATCTTTCTACAGCTTTCAACTCTTGACTTTTAGAACTAAAGTATTTGCTCTTAAGTCCCCTTTTATTACACGTATAAGTACTAAAGCCCTCCTAGGATATGCCTTCATTAGTGCCTTTATTTGGACAACATAACTCACCATTTGTCTTCTAATTAATTAATAGTAGTTCCGAGATTTTATTCCAGCTTACTTTAAGCATGCTACTTTACTGCAGCATTATATCTTTCACCTTGTATCCTACTCCACCGCTGCCAGTCAGGAAATATAATCACTCGTGGGATCATTCACCTGCCCAACTCACCGGCAGAAAGAATCAGCACCAGTGTAAGTCAGTAAGTAAACACTAGACTAAAACCTATTGCGATTAAATATTTTATACTGATTCAAATTATTATAAGTAATTAATTAGATTTTGATAAGTATCGAGGTGCTTTCCATTCCAAGAATTCATTTTTCTTGCTCAAGGCAGAATGCATTATAAAATATATTTCCTACGCAGCTAACTAAGCTACATTCATTTACGCAATTCAAAATCAACCGAGTAAATCCATAAAACCGAAATGAGTAAACGAATAATTTATTATTTATGTGTAATTAACCCAATAGAAATACTTACCATTTACTAGCTTTGCATTGGGGATTTAATATTCTAATAGCAATATGGAAATATGAACGCTCTATTTTCTATGGTAAAGTAGTCTACAGCCTACAGCTTGGAATGCCCTGCCAAACTACAATATATACATAGATGTAGGTTATACCGTTGTTTGTGTGAGCAACCTAAGCAGGCTAAACGAGGTAGTGAACCAAAGGCGATTAATCATAGCTCAACGTACATTCTTTGATAAATGATTTCACAGTCATTGCAATCCCAATCCACTGCCAAGGCTGAAAAATTTCGCATCTTATTTTAGTTAGATGTCGACAAAGTAAGTCATACTGTTATAGTAGTATCCTGCAGATAAGGGTCTCATTCCTAATCGAAAGTTCCAAAAGTTTTTCTCATTCCTAATCGTCTGTCTATTTCCTGCAAACATAGAACTGAATTGGGATGGTATGGTGGCTCAAAGACTTTATTGGAAAACAAATTATTAATTTGCTCTAATTTTGCAAAAAAAAACATGGCAAAATATTTTCTGAAGAGGATATGTGAGATCCATGATAATGTCTACTAAAGAAAATTATTTGTGACAAAGTGACAACCACTACAGATAGAACTGGATTGGCTGTACTAATATATATGTACACACATTTTTACGGTACGTATCATTTATAGGAAAATGTTCTAAGGTATAGAGACAGACTACTCGGGTGACTAGAGATGCATATAAAATGCCTATGTACTGTAGTGCATATTAATGCTACTTATGTATTTCTATTCATCCTACACCTACTAAAGAATATGTTTCAGAACCATAGAACTTTAAGATGCGATTAGTTACGTATTATTACCAGAACTGAATACCAGTAAGGTGTGTGCATCTATACACCGAGCATATAATCAGGGTATGTGTGTGTAGTGTGTATTCTTATGAGCTCACACACAATACACTACAATAGAATACAACGGATGGAGCACAACGCAAAGAAAGTGTAGGATAAATCTACCCAAAACCAATGGAAGGCTAAAGTGATTGCATGTGCTTTGCTTTCCTGATTTTCGTTTTATCCTTTTACTACAATGCGAAATAGAAAAAGTATTGTGAGCTCCCACTATGTCGGCTCCAGCTTACGCATTATTATACTAAGTATATATGCACAGCAGCTTACGCTTTACGCATTATTATATTCTCCAACAGTAGTAACTGGCTGACTACGGTGAGCTAAAATTTGGCTTCCATAATGCACTGTTGTGTATGTCTATACTTCTTCGTTCATAAAATACGTATAAGTACGGTCTCTGTAAAGCAGAACTCAATGCTGTGTTGTACATTGTACGCAATGCATTGTAGTTTTCATGAAGTGAAAGCAAAGAATTTGGGTTGTGAATGTAACAGGAGTTGGGATTTGGGATAGCCCAACAATGCTATGGATAGTACATAATATATTATATCCTCATACACTTTTGGTAGATTGTAGTGCAGCAAGAGGCTTGGGCCATGTCTCCCTTTCCATGCTGTGCCAACTAAATCCAATCTACAGAATAGAAAACGATTGCAAGCCAAACCGTAGGAAACGAAACGAAACCAAACCACTTTGTAGTTTTACGAGACCGAAAAAGACGAGTTACAAAAGAAATCTCAGTTGTTCTGTTTTGGTTTCTTGCTTCTGAACTCTAGTCAAGTCTAAATGTTTAAAGGAAACTGGAATAGAAGAGGACCGACAAGAAGACAAGGATATGGAACCAAATGAATCCTTTAGTTTTCTTTGCTGTGCTCTCTGCGTGTGTACTTTTGTCGGGCCTCTTAGAGAAATTAGAATGCAGGGAAAGTCAAAGCCAAGTAATTTATAGGTGTCAGTGGAATCCTTCATTTTTTCATTAGTAATCTTTTAGAGAGAGACGCACCATTTTTTCATTTCTTTCCTTAGCCACACAGAGAGCCAAATGTACAGTTAGTCTTGTCATTTCTTCCTCCCTTTAGCTCTAATATTTGAATCGATTGCCGTGCTATACGCATTACCTATTTACTAACTGTAGCATCTTTTACAAATAGTAGTTTCCCTCCGTGTACCCACTTTTCTTCCCGCTTTCTCCACTTATACCAACTTAAATAATCACAATGTCATGTTTTGTTAGTTTGGCTTCTGTGTAGTTCTATTTCTTCACAGCTTCTTTAAGTTAAGTAACTACTATTATGGAAGGAAGGAACGGAGCAACCATAAAAGTTACTGAAAATTGCACTAGTCATGACACCAGCCAGATAGAGTCAACTTAGATACATATACAAGTAAAAGTCAGTTATGTACTGAACTCTGTTTCGTGCTTCGCATGTCATATTCTTACAACCAACAGTACATAAATCCGTCACACATTACTTCTATATTTTATCACATCATGTAAAATGTATCCTGAATTCAATTTAAGATTATGCTATTTCGTTCAAATATAAAAATTTATCAAAAATTCACCAGCAGCTCACGGAAAGCATAACAGGTATTTTAACGCTAAAAAACGTCATGTCACACATGATTAAATTAAATAGCTAAAAAGCAATGTCTCCATAGTTAGTACAAAATACTAAAGTAACATCGTAATCCAATTATAAGGGAAAGAGAAATGTTTATCGTTAGGGTCGCAGTGAACTGATGTGCTTTGTAGTATGTCATTACCTGGGCTATCTTGTTGCATCTTTCGTTTTGTTAGTATTAAATAAAGCCAACACAGAATCATAGAGGCATGTGCCCTTCGTAATCAATTCATTATGCATTATCCATAAACTGCTACAATGAAAGATCAATTTACAAGATAAGATAGCACTTCAGGTTACTTAAGTATTGAAGCATGTGAAAGCAATTTTAGCTTTACAAGTCAATTCGAACAGATAACTTTATGCACATTTTTATTTAAGCCAATTCTCCTGGAAACTTTCTGTAGGTTTTCGTTGTGCCACAAAATCTAACAACGAATCATGCTTACTTGCAAATAGCACAACAACCACAAATGCATAATGGTAAAAACAGTTAGGCATATTTATAATTCATACTTACTAACGTTACGTAATGTTTGTTTACTAGCGACCTAAAGTGTGCAGTCACTTATATATTCGTAAAAATAAAAATTGGTACGGCTTATCTGGTAAAAAAGAGGAGAGATTATATTTGTAACAGCTGTGTGGTAGCTTAGAGCTCCATTTAGAAGTGTTCATTTACTGGTATATACAAACATTTGCTTACTTCCTCTGATTATGGTATCTTGATCTTCTACTAGCTTTTTCTGAGATTGTACTGGTGAAATAAATTCCTTCCAAAAAGAATTGGCATGAAGGACACTTGACATTACATCTTGCATAGCTCTGCTTGGTCAATTCTACTTTCAAGATACCCTGATATATTTAACACAAATGTCTAAACATTTAACTTTTGATTACAACTTTTGAGAAAATTGGGAAAATGAAATCTAACGTTATAGCTGTTTATTATGGTAGTATAAGAGTTCCAAATCCACCTTGTAATACTACAAAATATTGAGTGTGTTATATGTAGTAACTTGTATATGTGATTTAAAGATTTACTCGCTCCTATAGAATTAGATTGTGCTCACCAACATTTAAAGCTTGTATAAGGGTGGAATTTGTATATATATGCTACCTAACATAGTAGACTGCATAAATAGATACTTTTGGTTGACTCGCATTACTATTATTATGTAATGATTAATTATATATTTAGCTGTCCTAATATTATTAATAAATGTTTTAACTTTCTAAACAAAATATGGGGATGAGAATAGAAAACCGAAGGAGCCTGTATATAAAACAATTGGCGAACGAG
>JAQFYC010003058.1:0-22426 GCA_034694165.1 Tomocerus mixtus | reverse complement strand
ATCTATGGTCTCTTAAGTTGAAGTCTATTGGCAAGTGCCAATAGACTGGCTTTAGAATAGGAATTATTATAGGTAGGCATTAGGATAGGTATACGTTAAGAACTTCGTTCTCTCAATATATTAACTTAATAGATATTTATCCAAAATAATAAAATCACCATAAATAGCACTGTACTATCTCAAAAATGTTATGTATAAAAATTTATTTATTCATTCAATCCAATAATACTGGTAACAAAAGTACAAAACTTCTTACAAACTAAATAGGTATCGTAGGTAAAAAAGTTTGCATTATTATACTTAATATATTATAATGTAATTGTCATCTTTGATATAAGCTTGATGCGTATAAGTATTTTAGGTAGGTAGTTATATTAGTATAGTGGGTAAATATTCGTAATCTCAATTTGGTAGCTTTGCTAATGTTAAGCAAGTGTACAAATAAAAACGTAGGATGATTATGTATTTGGCTTTAAATAACAAATTCTTCTCAATTACTTACAATACAGAAATTCCCTTACAGACACAAACAGCATTATTTAAAGCATTCGAAAACTGAACTAAAATCTTTTGTTTCTCTATTCTACTACTCTTAGCTTTAGCTTCATCTTTTCCTTCTATTTACTTTACATGCAGATAAATAATTTTACCTAAAAAGGAGACGCTTCAAAACAAAACAATACAAATTGAGCTGCAGCCTAAAAAATTTCAATTATGTAGGTTCAAGAAGTTTCTTCAATCACCTCAGGTACCTAAGTACTAACCTAAATATTTACGGATATCCTTTTTTAACAAAAACTAAGGGATTTAGCCTTAATGATCCTTAAAACAGGAAATGGCTCGTTTGGTAAAAAGAAAGGGAATGAATTCTCCCTTTATTATGGTGTGTGCAGCCTATCTTTCGATTTTTAGGTTAAGGGAGGTTACTTTCCCGTAAGTGTACATTACCTTCTCTAAATATATAACAATACAGAAGATGTTTTATGGTATTTTAAACTGTAATGCTTATACTTGCTGAAAAATGTCATAGATTACAATCACAGAGCGTGGAATGGAAATGGAGGTAAACAAAATTACAGTAAGAAATGCAATACAGCGTGTAGTGCTAGTGCACTATTGTTTTTTACCTTTGCGTAAATGGTAAATGGTAAAAGCAGCTGCGTTAAGTTACTGTGCTTCTTAAATTCTTAATCTTAATGATTTAAGGGTTTGGATGAGGTGATGAGTATTTTGCGTGCCGCCGTGTTCGTCTAGTCCATTTCCTTTGCTGGTGGATGATGTGATCTGCTCATGAATGAATTTTTACTTTCCGTTACAATTAGGTACACTTTCGTTGTTCATCTGCATCTTTAGTTAAAGCTTATGCTGAACTATAGATATATCAACTACATATATATGTGTAGTTGATATATCTATGTGCTGAACTTGATAACCATCATTTTGTGTTGACTCGTTGACTGCTACTTGATTTTAGTTTAGTTAAGTTTAGTAAGGGGAAGGTGATATTCAATTCAGGATGCGTTTTAGACGAATGCTTTTTGCTGTGGTGTGGTGTAAGTAAATCACTCGTAATTGCAGAAGTTGGCTTCGCGCTGTGCTGCTTTATTTTTGTTTTCGTTTTACATGAGAGATTTATCTGAAAGGGTAGAGAATTAGTTAATTGAAGCGTGGGATAAGAATTATATAGGCTTTTTAGGTTATTAACTTGATTTATGAGACATTTTTAGTGCAACTGGGTTTAATATGAATTTTTAATAGGCTAGAATTTCTGATTTTTTAAAAAATGGGTTGTAAAGTATCTTACCGATTTATTTTCCATGACCATATCCTCCGTGGCCGTGTCCATGTCCCCCGTGCCCATGACCATAACCACCTGTTTATTAAGATTTGTTAGTTAATCTATATTATTTTTTGATTTAGAAGATAGAATAAAAGTTATGAAGAATGTATCTTTAAGTATGTCAATTCTATGTTGGAAACTAAATATTTTACTAACCGTGGCCACCACCACCGCCACCACCGTGACCATATCCTCCGTGTCCGCCATGTCCATGCCCTGAGAAATATTACAAAATTAATATTTCATAATATTTATTACTATTCTTAATTTGCTAGATCACAGTGTCTTAAATTTTGAATTCCAGGCAAAACTATTCTAAGTAAGCATTTGTATACCGTATCCCATTAATAACTGAAATTAGGTGAATAATTATCAAATAAACTGATTCTTCTTACCATATCCACCTCCGTGACCACCGTGTCCGTGTCCTATAACAATATATATATTTAGTGTCAAAAACATGAAATATTTTTCTTGTATGTACATTCTAAAATGTTGCTCTATCTAAAGTAAGCTACGGCTACAAGTTAGAGTATTATATTCCAATTTATATCTAATTTCTAATGTAACTTTTAATTAATTTCCCATTTTGTCCTATACTAATCATTGCTACTATTCAAGAATATCAAATTCTTGCATGTTTTTTCAACATCTATTTATCTTTGAAATTCTTATTTGTAGAAAAATAATTCAAAAAAGAGAAGTAAAAATTGATTTTTGCGGTATAAGACAGAAGACCCTGCTTAAATGGTTCCAAACCAATTTAAGCAAGTCGGTGCCAAAAATTATGATTTATGAAAATGCCCACCGTAGCCGCCATGACCATGGCCGTATCCTGCAAAATCGAAAAATAATAGAAACTCGATTAGTCTCAGTAAGTATGTTGCGCTAAAACTTCTCGATAAAAATATATAGTTTCCTAACTGCAAATCAACGTAATAATTAGTACAAATTCTTTAACAATTATAAGTATGTAGCCATTACCTCCTCTGTGACCACCCCCGTGTCCGTATCCCCCATGTCCTCCTCCATGCCCTGCAAAATATTAAATACGAAATTAATATTCTATGTAATAAATGATATATTTAACAAATATAGGATTTCTTACCATATCCACCTCCGTGTCCTCCTCCGTGACCTATAAAAACATTATACATACATAAATATATATTTAACGGAAGATCATAAAGATATTTTTCAGTTCAGATCTTAAAAGGCAACTACTAATCTCACATTTAAAACCAACTAATGTTACAAGCTAGTTTACAACTATTTTTTCGTTACTGTAGCTTTAGATTTTTCACTAATTTCTTTATTCTAACTACTAAAATATAGAGTATAAAATTCTTATTCCCTATTTTGTAATTAAAAAATCATTTTGATGATTAATAACTATTTTTAGTCAATACAATAACAATAATACTAACCGTAGCCGCCATGCCCATGACCGTAACCTGAAAAAATCGAAAAATAATGAAAACTAAATATAATAACTATTAGTTTATGGAACGGAATAACAAATTTACCGATACAAATATATAGCTAGTTAACATCCTAATTTTATTTAGCTATTTAAATGAGTATTAGCGCAAAATCTACAACAATCGTTATTATGTAGAACAACCAGTACCTCCTCTGTGACCCCCGTGGCCGTAGCCACCATGTCCGCCACCGTGCCCATGGCCATAACCACCGTGCCCGCCGCCTCCTCCTCCTCCTCCTGAAAGTAGAAAAAGGAAAATTATTACATGGAAAATATATTTATTTCCATTTTTGTCAATATTTTCTGTGAAAATGCTGGAACAGTATAATTTAAAGCAAACCATGTCCGTAGCCATATCCAGCCTGTACCACGGCGATGCAGGCTACAAGGAGAATAAGTGCAAATGCAATTTTTGCCATTTTGATTTCTATCAGTAGAACTTTGGATAAAATGCTCCGAAAAATTATTTGCAAACTTTAACTTTTATCTGTGGACAGAGAAGTTATTGGAAGACTAGTTGTTTTGAGACTGATGTATTTAGTCCAGTGAACATTCCCTATTTATACTCTTTCAAACTTAAAATACTTAAAAAGTGTTAGTGTAGACTGTACCTAGAGTTATCATTCTTTCAGGGATACACTTCTTTCTATGTACAGTATGTAAGTACTTTGTACATAAGTACATTATAATGTAAAGAAAATACAAACGTTACTCGTACTTGCACTTAAAGTGAGAATTCATATTATATAGGACTACTTATATCAATAATGTTAATAATGTGCTCGCTCCCTCACCTCATAATAACAATACTGTGCACTACGCTGTCTTAAATTGTAATGTAGACTCAAACCGTGTATGTATTGGGAGGTTAGTGAAACTAATCGTTAGTAAGTAAAGTAACTGACTCACGTGAAAAGGTAAAGTACCCTTTGGAATCAGAATCAGAATCGACTTTTTTTACCATTTCCCTCTCGTTAACCTAACTATGCTGCAGTATCAAATAGTGTTACTGCTTATGCTATCTGCTACATATTACACAATCCGTAGCTTTAACCATAGACAAAATAACATCCGCCGCATTTAGATCCAATCAATTTCAGCCGAATAGATTTGTACACAAATTAAGTATACAAAATATTTTAAATAATTGTTTTGTAAATATTCTTTTCCCGTCTTAAATAAAAATTTGACATTTTTTGGACGTACATAATTTTTAACGTAAGCAATTTAAATGTGTTTAATACAAAGCTTTAGGTTACGATAATGTCTTTTTACATATATAAATATACATAATATAAATGGATATCAGAAACAATTGAGAAAAGCTACAGTAAAATTATTTCCCATATTTTGATGATTGTAGTCTGATTATATTGGTATTAGCCTGGAAAAATTATATATTTAATTAATCGCATTGCATAAGTTGCAAAAGTTGAAATATCAGGACATATAGTGTTTTAACAGTACTATAAGGGTGCCAGAATCATCAAGAATTGTCTCATTTATTTACACTTTACACTAACAATTAGACATTTAAGTACATTAGTATTGGCTTGAAGAAAAGTTTTCCTTTGGCTACTTAGGTATTTAGGTAAAGTGCATCTGTGTTATCATATACTTATTTGTAAATTATAAAACAATAAAATTGTGCCATTGAACCGCATGTGATTTTGTTTGTAGTAAGCAAAAAACAAAGTTTCATGGCCCAAATGCATAATACTACATATAACCTATAGTAGTATACCTAATTCAGTGCATAATGCAACTACATGCACAAATCGATAAAAAACTGCAGCTTTTTTCAATGTAAATTGCATTGAATTGTTATATTGCATTATTGCATTGCAAATTATGCTTTATTCAATAGGAATTCCCTATGGTCCATTAAACTTTACATTGTTATCTATTATTTTATTAGCCAAGTGTTCCATACTACATACACTCGTTCTTATTACATGATATCATATATTTACAATGCATGTGCATATTTGCGGCAAGATTCTGTCCTAAACAAAAGCTTTGTGGTCTTGTATTTATTATGTCATACCATTTAGACACACTTTGCTTTGCAAGTAATGCACTTATTTATTTACTTGTTTAGTTTTTGCTTTAATTTTTCAGGAAATCTAAAATATCTCACAAAACTATACATTTGGTCATGTTCAGTACAAATACAAACTATGTGCAATTAGTAGAGGTTACAACTTTGACATTTTTAATTTTTTAAACGTAATCAAGCCACACGGTTGATTCCTGGCATTGCTAAAGGTAGCTAAATACGATTAGTATGTCTATAAAGTTCAATTTCCTTAATTGTAGCGTTTATTTTTTATTGAGTTATTTGTGGGTAACCTACATGGAAGAAAAATATTAAAATTGGGTAGGTTGTTACATAATCTAATTTATAAACGTTCATTTGCGTATTAAAGTTATATCCTTTTCCTATTTACTACAACTTTAAGAAATTAGGATTACATGTCCCGTCCCATTTACTTACGTAATATTTTTACAACAAAATTATTTTGCCATTATGCAGAACAGACAATTTATAAAATTAATATTTACCGTGCTCATGAAAAAGCCAATCCCTAATATGCTTCGGAGATTGCATCACTTAATTACATTTAAATGTCCATGAAAGATGTAAATTATGCATATTAATATAAAATGAGCTTCCTTTCTTGATGACAAAAGTGCAATTTTCAAAGAATTGCAACTTGAATGAAAAATGCTACAAATTGTATAGAATGTAGGTCAAGAAGTGCATCTAATGATAATAATGACACTACTGTCTTACTTATTTACATTTTCCCACATAAATAAATGTTTCTCCTGCATATTATATTAGCTAAACTAGCAGTTAATCTGCTATGACTATAAAATAAACCAATTTAACTGTCTAAGTCTAAGGATAAGGTACACAAGCCAAGCCACTTCTTCCAATTCGGCACACTTTTACTTTTACTCGGCTGATCATGAAAAACAAAGACAGGTAGATAGACACATAGTTTACTGAACTGATATAGTTAAGTTAAGTGCAGTATACATACTACATACACACAACATCATAATATCACATCACATCATGTCACATTTCAACTTACAGTCACATCCTATACACACATACATACAATGGGCAAAAAATTTAATTGCTCCTCTTGCCTCACTCCAATTTCAATTGAGTTGGGTTTGAAGTTGATATATTGAATTGAATGGAGGAACTACTTACTTAGCTAAACTGAAGATTAGACTACGACTACATAACACAACAACAACCCACCACAACATTACTAACTTAAATGTTTATTCTCTACAGGGTTACCCAATATTATTTTCTAAATAAATTATATGTTCCTTTCCTTCATTCTAACTAATTATAGATGTATATAGGTAGGGTGAACAATGAAGATGGGCAATTATTCAGAAAAAATGAAGTATATATTGTAACACAAATATTAACATTATAGCCTTTTGAAATAGCAATTACCATATTGATTCAACATTAGATAAATGATTAAATATGGCCTTCAAATATCTAATCTTAAATTCTAATAAATAATTAAATTGTTATTCATTGAAGAATTTATTGTCTCTTAACTCAGCAAAAATTTAATTTTGAATTCAAAAAATATTTTCTTAAATACACGAATTGCAGATTCACTTTCTGAAGAAATAATCCGACACGTTTCATAACCTTTGTCATTTATAACTTAATTCAGTATTCGAATTAGTGCAACTTATATATTGCATTATGACAGCTGAGACAAATGCAACACTACACTGTGTAGAAGGTATACTGACAACCTTAATGCTAAAGGTAGGTGCTAGAATTTTTAAGAGTTTAATTAATACCACAAGCTTGATAAACGAATTAAATTAAGTGAAGCCCTGTACTGTACATACAAAAAAATCTTCTATGGTATATGGTATGGTATACCTAGTTCATTCGTCAATACATAATATCGTTAATCGCTATACTAAAAGTCATATTCATAGGTGCAGATAATTTGCAGAATTAGTCGTGTATTTAAGTGTACATTGCATTTAGTAGTCTTCAGGTGAATAGAGTAATGAGGCGACAATGTTACCTGCTGTGCTGTACATGTCAACATTAACTAAGACTAAGAGGAACTACCTATTCAATTTTTTAGTTTGCAAATTGATTGTTTGTAAATTGCAAACTAGATAAATTGCACAGGTACGAGTGTTTTGCTAAATTAAATAATTTCCTAGCCGGTAGTTCCTGGAATGAAATAGTTACACTCTTTAGTGTCCTATGCAAAATACATGCCACAAAATGCGAAATTCATGGAAAAAATTAAGATTGGGCAAACTGTGTAGTGTGTTATGTAATATTATGTAATGTAAATGAATCTCTTCACGCCTGTAGCAAAAAGTAAATGCAATACGCCACCGCATCCTGATTTGCATCCTTTAATAATGCTGGTATAATGATCTCTCACCTAAAATTATATAATTAACCAAGAATTACACTACATTACAACATTGTACACAGGTAGGTGAATTGATCGAATATAATTTTAAGTACATAGGAGTTCTATGTTCTATACACCACCATAGTATATAGAAACTGCAGTTCCTTTTTAAGTATCTCTGTATTATATGTAGCAAAAGTTATATTATTGTGGATTGTGGTTATGGGAAGTGAAGCAGAGAATTGACCAAAGAAGACATGCCTGACAATTACAATTAGGACCACAATTAAAATATTTACAATCTAATCTCGTCCATTTATCAAGTTTTTTGTCAGAAGGAGCATAGCTGTACTGTACTGTACATTCAATTTACTTACTGTAGCTTTACGTCCATCCATTTACCTTTACACTACACTGACTACGCATAAATACAAATACTTCCCACCATGAATTTAACACGAAATGGAAATAGAAGCAAAAATTAAATAACTTCCTAAAAGTAAAAGCTTCGTCTCGAATCTCGAAGCACTTCCATTACGTACATACGTAGGTACTTACGAATGATCTAATTGTTCCTTCTTTTTGACTCTTGGTTTGGCTGTTTTTTGGTTGTAGCAAAAAATAATTCTCAAGTAAACAGTACTGCAAAGTGCAATGTAATGCAAGAGCATAACTGTCCGTTATTTATTTGCGAATAGCCTCCTGTGAAGAAGATGGGATTTCCTATTTATTCAATATTTGGCTTCCTATATGTAGCACATCATTTTATTCTTCTTCTTTGTAAATACTAAATAGAATATGTTCATTTATTTATTTAGCATTTACATGCTGATATACATAATATATTTCCCCACTATATACTGCACTGGCACTGTATTGAGAATTATTATTATTATTATTTTACTTACTTACCTAAAACACATAATTTATTTGAATATTTGCAAAAATGCAGTTTTCTGCTTCCTCGCTTTGGTATTCTTTCTAGGGCATGTAAATTATGTATGTATAGGTACCTACTACAAACATTTAGCTCTTTATTATAAGTACATGGTTTATGTATTTCTGGGGTTCGGAAGTCAGTAAAAGTTGGAAACGAATACTAAATCTAATAAAAATGTAATAATGTGAAGATAATTGCATATTACAATAAGCTTCTGGAACTACTCCTTTTTTGCACTTGCCATTGATCAATAGAATGATATAGGTATCTGTGTATTAGTATTTACAGCATGTACTGTTAAATTGTAATTATTTCTGTATATATTTAGCTATCTCGTGCTTGGAATTACTTTTTATTCGAGAATTATCATTTTTATAATTTTACCTTGTTGTTTTTGTTGTGGCACTTATATCGTTAGCTTACTTGTGCTAATGTGACTGTAATGTACTTCTACATTACATAATGAGAAATATCTAACCTTTCAGTGCTACGTAAGTAATTTTGTGGCATATATTTAGACATTCGCATACTGTATAGTTGTGTGAATTCTGATACGTATTAAATATGTAAGCGATTATCGCACACAAGTACCAATAGGTACGTATGTTTGTATTTACTCTGCAATTATGATGTGTTCTAACAATAAGTATGTAGGGTTTTGTTTGATGTATGTTATGTAACATAAATCAATTGTAATTATTCTACCGAGAAGGAAAACTCAACTGTCAATAAATGCTAGTAATACACTAATATGATATTAATACGTGAAAACTACAACAATTCAATAATAACCACATAGATTTGTGTGTTTACTGCATAGCATTTGTAAATAATAATTTGAATTAATGACAAGAGTCAGAACAAACAGGTATGTAATGTGTACTGGTTTAGCTAAGTAGATTCAAGCTTCACTGATTTTACAGCACTAAATGCTACAGCACAATTTGTCTTTCAGTTTACGTTTACCGTAATTTGTCAAACTGCTGTGCGGTATCATTTGCGTTACAAGGAAAGAATTATTATTGCTATTATTACCTGATTATTACAATTGCATCACATAACACCAACACAATGCATCATTATCAAGTATTTTACCTCTGTCTTGTCACTCTATAGGTAAACTACTCTTTTCAAACGGAAATGACGATTTTGCTTCCCTATTCCTACACCTTAAATGTTAATGTGTCAAATTAGACATTTTAGGGCACTAAACTAATAATTTGATCATTTGTTTGCAACATTAGTAAGTAAATAGCACAACTCAAGTAATTTATGTCGTGCAAAAGCTAATGTTGAGTTTAAGGTACTTGAGGTTACAATTTGACAATAATTAAAGTAAAGCAACAATTTTACCAACATAAATCGAAGCCTAAACATTATCACATCCCATAATCACAAATAATTTACTTTGACAATAACCTATCTGTAAAATACTACAATAAATGGGAATTTATGTACATTGTGTGTATACACAATTACATTTTTGAAGTTTTTGTAAATTTTGGCTTTATTATATACACATACATTGCAAATTGCAATTATTTATGTGTAGTATACTTATAGGGACTCAAGAAACTTAAATATTTATTATAGATATAATCTACAATACAGATGTAGTACCTGTGGTACTAGCAAGTATAAATGTAAGGAGAGCGTTGAAGCGTGCAGCTTATGTAAAATGATTTAGCACTTTTACGTTTCAAATCTTTCAATCCTCTACGAAAGTTAAAGTTAGTGAAATGAAACCGAGAAGTGCATAAATATGTGATTTCATTGCATAAATGCGTACGATGAATAAAGAACAAAATGTATACATAATCTTCGACAATTAATTCTTCATTCGCTTCAAGAATTAAGATGTTTTCATGCTCTAGCTATCGTCGTTACATTTGTTAGGACCTATTGTGCAGCCATTTTTCATGTAAAATGTAATCTCTCTGTGTATTATGTAAATGTAGTGTAAAAAGATGCAATTGCATTTCCATAGTGAGAAATTGCAAACCTATCAAACTCATTTTCATGAAAATTCGCAATTTCATTGGTCGAAATTAGCGAATACTATGACAGCAGAAACTAAAGTAGTTTCTCTCGGATCGGTTGACAGAAAGTTGGATTTTCGTTTTGAAAAGGCCGGACAATATCGATATCTGACTACCTACAAGCTGACGATCCTGAAAAAGGAAGAAAACCTGTGAAAAATTAATTTTGCAAATTGATCAGTTATTTTTCAGTAGAACTTCTAAATATTTGCCCGTAATTCTATGTTGAAATTGTTGAAAATGGCAGATATACTAGAAGATGAAGATGTGGCCGTGCAAAATCACTTGCCTCCTTGTGTAAGTAGTTACTTTGGATTATTTTTTATTGCAAATATTGTAAATACCTTTTTTGTTTTAGGGGAGATAAGTGTAAATAATAAATATGTACTAGGTATATACAGAAAAAGTAATAAGTTATAATGTTGGCAGGCTTTGGAGAAAATCTGTTCAATGGCAAGTTTCGGGGAACTGAAAAGATTTCGTTTGGTATGCCGCAATTGGAATATTGAGGTTAGTAAGAATGAGCGCATCAAAAACTGTCGTGCTGTTTTCCATTCGGATTGGCTGGACAAAGCCCGAGGATTGAATTTGGAGAGCACTCTGAAATGGAAAAGCGTCTACTTCAGCTTCTTCCCCTGGAAAAGAAATTCCCTGTTCACCACGTACTGGAGCATCACTGGGGCCAATGTGACGATAATAAACTTCAAATACTACAAGATGCCATGTAACGATATGATTCGATTCTTAACTACGATGCCGCAATTAGTAGACGTGACTTTCAATCAGTGTTCCTTCGAAATGACGAAACAGAAACTCCCGGACGCCCCAAAGATTAAATACTTGCGATCTTCTTGCAATCACGAAGGACTGGATCCGAGTATTGTCGTCCCTCCCCCGCTCATCAGAGCCCTCACCTTTATAAGGGCAGATCACTTCCCACTGTGTGTTCTCGACCTTATGGAGAGAAGATGTCGAGGGACTCTTGAGAAGTTCCATTACGATCACGCCAGAATGGCCACCTGGAAACGCCAATACTACCGACCCACGAAGGAAAGCGTTGACGCCTTCATAATGGAAATTCTCCGGAATAACGCCGGGACCATTCGGGATTTCTCCTTCTTCAGGAATTTCCGGGGAGATTTGTTCCTCACTGCTACGCGGGCAAGGAACATTAACCTCTCTCCTGTGGAAGCTTCCATTGGTCAACAGGCTTCGTGGAGATTTATGCGAACTGCTCCGGACCTGATCTTGTTCATCCAGCTCTTGCCCGTGAACGCCTTGAGAAAATTGACAGTACGATTTATTCATCGTTTCAGTGGACCCAATCTGGTAAATGCTCTCGAGCCAAAGCATAATCTTCGATACTTAATGATCGACTCTGTGTGGGCCGAGATTGGATTTCCCGTTGATTTGTCCACGGTTCTGCCTCATCTGACCCAGCTGGAAGAATTGGTGATCCGAGATAGGAACCGAAGACGGCAGCCAAGCATTGTGTCCAATTATCTAAATCATTTGCCTCACAGCCTCAAAAAGTTGACCTTCTATTCATACTACATGGAGGAACCGATGATAATTACTTTTGTCCAGAGTGTCGCTGCCACAAGATTGCATACTTTAAACCTGGAAGGTGGTCGTTACGTGAGCGACGCTACTTTTCAATTGATTATTAACAATCTTCGACAACTTGAGGTCCTCTCCGTTAACGATTCTCGGTACCTTACGGATTCCGGAGTCACCGGACTTCCTTTGGAGTCTGTCAAACAGATTATCAAGTGTAATCAGCGTGCCTTACTTATTGGGGATTACCAACTGGACGAGACCCAAATGGGGGGACGCGTACCTGTCAGTCGGATGACAAGTAACCTACCTCATTTCCCATTTAATTACTCTAACTTATTTTATTAATTAATTCTAAATATTTATTTACATTATTTACAGATTTGCGAAAACTGAGTTTGGCAGGATGCAGAAAACTCTCTGATATCACAATCTTCCTAGGGATCAAGTTTCCATACCTTAGAGAGGTTGACCTCAGTCGCTGTCTCAATGTCACTGATATTGGAATAATCCATTTGTCCAAGAATAATCCCAGCCTAGAAAGAATCGTGCTCATGAAAAATCTCAAGGTGACGCACTTCGGACTAGATCAATGTCTCCTCAACAACCCCTGCATCGAAAATATCCACACATCCAAAGTAATTCATTTGTTGTGAAAAATTAGTTAATTGAAAGTGTATTGAAAACATATCTAAATAATCATAGATATATTCGCGAGAAATGTGGTATTAATTTATTAATTCTAACATTTTTTACTTTACAGAAAGTTCGTGATCGTAATATGGGAAAGCAAATTCCCTACACTGTCAGCGACCGATTTTTAAGGTGAGTAAAAAATAAATTTTATTTTTATTTTATTTTCTTAATTAAAATTTTGTTAATTAATTTTATTGATATACATTTTTTTAGGGCTGTAACGTACTGTCACTGGGATGAGCGCAGAGCCCGTCCAATGAATTCTGACTGAAACAATTGAATAATTCCATCCTTCTCCGATATGCAAAACTAAAATTGTAATAACTATAGTGTGTATATAATACGTAACTGTAATGTGATTTCCTGAAATAGTATTGTTACTGTGTAACCCTTTATTTATAACAAATTGTCAAACTCCACAAAAGTGAACCTGTAAAATCTGTATTGTAAATTGTAAATAAATATGTTTAATGTTTAAATGTAGTGAAAGATTGTGTCAATTATATAGTATTACCTATCTAAACTGTAAATATGTAAATAATTATGTAATATTTAAAGATAATGTGCCCTAGATTACGAGAAGACATAATATTCTGTATGTGTAAATGTGTAGCACAATCCAAAAATAATGTAAAGAAAGGTCTTATTGATTTTTCTGTCAAACAAGATCCTAAATAAAGGGGTAACTGTGACGGTTAGGTTACAATTTAGGATAGTAGAATAGCAGAGCAGGAAAATATGAGAACATTGATGCTATAAGAGTGAGAAAGTGTCTGTGGCCAAAAGATAAGAAAACAAATCCTCTTTCCCGTTATGGAACTCCGGGAATGAATAGTGAATGGATGGTCTTTATTTTATCCCAAAATACTATAATAATTCTTATTATATTGTACATAGAGTGTAGGTAGCCTATTTTATTCAAGGCTTTTCTACGCGTATAGTATGTAATATGCATATAGATTTAATACAGAGCTAGTAACGGTAGATTTCAAAACGGTTCAAAGATAGGAAGACGAAAATAGGCCAAAAAGGACTTCAATTTCCGAACTCAAATTCTAGGAACCTATAAAAACAGATTGTTTGTAGCGGAAACCCATTCAGAAGATAGTATTATTAATTGTGATGCTAATAAGTTAGCTAATATTTTAATTTTTGTCTTGATTTGTTTGCTACATTTTCCATTTCAACTACTCATGAAATTGGGTTATAATGAATAAGTTTAACTTTGCGATTGTCTCCGTATTTATTTTTCTCCCTATTATCTACAATGTTTGCTCTGCTATTGTAATACCTACTGAGAACGTTTCTTTAGATGTAAAGGAAAAAGTTCGGGACTTTGATGGGTAAGTTTTCAAGTTTTGAAAATGCATTTAAATTGTGTACACTTGTATATATTTAAACATTGTAAAATAATACAATCCTTATGAAACATCTATGCGATTAAATATTGTAATTAATAATTCTTTTGTTTCAGATTTCGAGTTTATCGTCTAAACGCTTCCACAAAGGCCCAGTTCGATTCCCTTGTAAAACTTCACGAAGAAGCGGAAATGGACTTTTGGCAAAATCCACGACTGGATATGTTCACTGATATAATGGTGGACAAGGAGCAAGAGGAAAAACTCCTGAAAATTATAAAGGATGAAAAGATTGAATACACCATTATGATCAACAATGTTGCAAAGTAAGGTTTATTTAAATATAATTAAGATAAGTATTCAAAATTTTAGAATTCAATTGTGATTTTATATAATCTTAATTTGTATATAATTTGAAATTTTGAATCCAGAATACTTTCAGAACAGCAGACAACAGAGAAAAACTCAAAGGAACCGATACACATGGATTGGTCACAATATCATACACTTGATACGGTAGGCTAATTAACTCTTAAAATACTATACTTTTATAATTAATGTAATTACATTCCAATATTTGCTTTTTTGTGTAGATATACTCTTGGTTGGAACACTTACAAAAGGATTATCCTTATATAGCATCTTTGGAAACAATTGGCCAGAGCACAGAAGGTATTCCTTTGACAGTGATAAAAATTTCACTGGGGGATCGACCGAATAAACCTGGAGTTTTTATTGACGGCAGTAAGACCAATATAATTTTTTAAGATCATTACACTATTATTAGTAAGATTACTTTTTATAGGTTACTATCAATAAAATTGTTTTAATTGTTGATAATAGTTTTAAAATAATAGTGAATTAATAATTTTAATTTCTTTTGTTAAGCTTTCCATGCACGAGAATGGATTTCTCCAGCAGTTGCAACTTTCATCATCAATGAACTCGTGACAAAACCTGAAAAATATTCATATCTTCTTGAAGAATATGACTTTTACATCCTTCCAGTTGTGAATCCAGACGGATATAAATACACAATGAATATCAATCGACTGTGGAGAAAAACTAGAGTGCCTGGAGCGAAAACCTTCCTCGAAAGTCTAATCGGGTGCCGTGGAGTGGATTTGAATAGAAACTTTGGCTATAAGTTCGGTGGAGATGGAAGTAGTGCAAACCCGTGTTCTCTGACTTATAGAGGACCGAAACCCTTTTCCGAACCGGAATCTGCTGCCATAAGGGATTTCGTTACAAACAATAACCAAGACTGGAGATTTTACTTAAGTCTTCATTCCTATGGACAGGTAAATACTTTTAAGATTTTTTACTTCACAAGGGAAAGAGGATACGGTTTATATTCAAACAAAAAATATTTTTATCTATGGGGAAAATTGTACTTTAATATTTTCTACTAGAAAGTATATTACCTTAATTAATATGTCGAAATCTTAACTACAAATTTTTATATCAACAGAAATGGATAACTCCGTGGGCTTACACTGCAGAACATCCAGACGATTTTGATGATCTGGTAAATATTTACTTACATTGTAAAAAATCTTCTTCGTATCACTAACTTAATCAAAGTTAGTATAGCATTATTACAATCTTGCTAAATTGTGGCACATTTTCTTTTCAATTTTGCAGAAGCGGATAGGGCAAATAGGAGCTGACGGTATTTACAACGTTTCTCGAACCCATTACCGTGTTGGAACCAATACTGAACTGTTATGTAAGATTCTTTTCATGATTATAATTATTTGATATACGGATATTTTACAATGAAGTACTATTAATAATTCCATGAAACAACATTATATGATATTTTTGCTCTATTTCTAGATTTGGGGTCCGGAGGAAGCAGTGACTGGTTTAAAGCTGAAGCTGGTTTTAAGTACTCGTACACTTTGGAGCTTCCCGATAAAGGAATTTTCGGATTCCTTCTGCCTGCAGCAAGAATAACTCCGACGTGTGTAGAAACTTGGGCTGGAATTCAAGCAGCTTTAGTTGCTGTTAGTTTTACAGATTAAATGACAAGAAGATAAATATATTGCCGAATGTGAAATATTTATATTCAATTTATATGCAATCTATATAAGAAAATAATTTATTCATTTTTCTGTTGTAATACTATTTATATTTTCAATTTTATTTTACGAGTAAACTGACATCTAAACTAATAGCAGTAAAGATCATTCGTTATCATTTTTATGTACGCACCAAGCGAAGAAGTATTTTTGGCATGTAAAGTAAAACCAGCTAATTACTATTAAATCAATTAGATTGTTGTTGTTACTTTATAACTGGATTTTGTCACGAAAAGAACGAATAATATTTCTGAGGTGGTTATTTTATCTGTATTTAATCATTTAATTTTCTGAGGCTTTTTTAATACAAATTGTGTTTATGAACAGGCATTTAATTATTATTTGTATTTGCATAAATCATTACTGCATTCATTTTTGTAAACAGGTTTACAATTTATTGCTAACTTTTCGGTCTCCCGATTTTATTGGAGTCTCTTCAGCATCAGCATCGTGTCCCTCTTCTTCAGCAGTATTATACTTAGCATTTAAGTAATTGTAATTATTCGGGTCGTATTCGAATTCGAATCCAAAGTCATATTCTCCCATTTCCTCATCATGCTCTGGTGTTATATATTTAAGCAATCTCAATCTCAAGGTTTTATTTTCCTCTTGTTTCGTATGATACTGAAAAATAATCCATAAAACGTCATTTTATCTTTGCTATACAAGTTAAAGTGTAATATATTAAGCCAAGTATAAATATATAATTCGGTTACCGAAAGGCGAAGTTGTTTCAATTCCTCTTGCTTTTCAAGAACTTCGTCTTCTGTCGGAAGTCCTCGTCCCATTAGTCCGCAGATGAATGGCAGGGGCTCATCCGGCTTTTCGTCTTCCTCGTACAATGCAACGAGAGTTCGCACAAAGGCCATTCGCACTCCATTTCCTTGGAGAAAATTCATAAATTTCTCCGGCTTTGTCAGATTGGCTGCTGAATTTTCTGGAGTTCCTGTAGAGTCGGTTAAAAGTGGGGATCCGCTCTGTTCTCCCGTTCCTGGACTTTTAAGTCCCGAATGCAAGATAAGGGATGTTGCATTCAAATTATCTGCAGGAATATTGAGTTTCGCAGGCCCTTTGTTACTGACCGCACTGAAAGACGAAAGCTAAGTAAAAGAAAACAATTTAACAGTTTATTATGAATTCGTGTTTCAGGTTGCGAAATTTTTTGTTTTAAATATAATTAAACATATAGATTGTCTACCTTATCCTTTTTTGCAGACATTTTGCCAACTTTTGATGCTTTTTACCTTGTCGAATGCCGACAAATTAGAAAGTTGATGGCAAACTAAGTTTGCAATTTACAAGTAACGAAATATCCTTTTGTTACAAATAGGAATAAGCCTTGTGGTCTTTTGCTGCTGAATTTCCCTGGCTACGAGCAGATCATGCGACAAAAAATTGAACTTTTCCCTAAATTAGTTAAAAATTCTTAAATATTTTTGCCCATTTTACCAATGCACTTTTAAAGCCACTATATTTACTTGCATACTTCTGATTTGAAATATCAGCTTTTCAGGGCACGTTTTGGATTATTTTATGTAGCTATTTCCGTCCCGGAGAAATGTAGATATTTACCCGGATACATTCTTTGGATAGCAATTACCGTAATTACTATAATAATTTAAAAATTCGACCACGCCAAATAAAGACATAATTTAGTGTAAATAAAATATCCTCACTGCAAATAAGGAAGAGTAATATCATAATGCTACTGCTAATCCTGCCTAATTGATTTACTTATTAAGGTCACCATTGATAAATTGGTTTAGGCTTTATTCGCTTATAAGGCGAATTTGCTTTGATGCTCTTTCAATATACGTATTCTGTACTATCTGTATTATTACTTATGATCATTTAGCAATTAAATTGCCCGTTATTAGTTTCTGTAAATATTTGAACAACTACATAATTAGGATAAGTCACTAGTTAGATTAGAAACCTATTAGAAAACTAGTAAGCTCGATTAATATTCATTGTTTGACTAAGGTAGGCGTGATGTGGGTTATTGTTTTAAGTTTGTGTTCATTCCACGTTCATTCATTCTCGATAGGAACATAAGTAATAACTTTACGGTAAACTACCTACAGACTATTAAAATCCATATTTTTTCTTTATTCATAAAAATTTGGATTAAAACAGTTTTATTTGTAAATATCGACGTAAGAGCGATCAGTCAGTTAAGGAATACCTTTCTAAAATGCTAAACTGGAATATTGAAAATGTGGAGAGCAATTTCCTGGAAATTTGCAAATGGCCATTTTACTCCGTCCAAATTCTTGGCTACTGGCCATTAAAAATCATTCATCTACCCTGTGAAAAGTCCAAACCCGAAATTAAATCCTTAGATTATAATTTTATAAGTTTCCCGATCTTTTTGGTATTTTTCCAACTATTCCTTGACAGTTTAATGTTCATTCATTACTACTACATTTTAGTAGCAGACAGTACCTATGCAGATATGCATGAGACATATTTTGATGGAGAAATACCTGCTTTAGTAGTAATGATGGCTACTTTTAGTTTTGTAATATATTACTTCAAAATCAGTGCCATTTTTAACGGGAAGAAATATTTAAAATTCTGGCAAGATACAATTTTAATCTACAAAAACTTCCTAAGGATCGGTGTCACTTTTGGAAAGTCCGAAACATTATTTTTCCAAAAAATTAATTTGAAAATAAGGAATTATATTATTGTGCTAATTTTCTATGTATCTGTGTATAATATAGCAATGATTTACTTATATTCTGTCATTAACGAGGCTTATATGCAGAAAAATTCGATAGTGCAACAAGCTTTGCATTACATAAGTGGAGTCAATTGGTGTTTTAAAGGCACTTTTCACCTTGCCCATTCAGTTTGGCTGGTTTTCTTTATGAATTTATATTCTGGAGCATTTATGATAATTGCTAAGGAATTAAATGTTTCACCACTACTCCCTAAGGAGAAAGAGCAAAAGTTTCTTGCAGAGCTTCTGGCCATTTATTACGAGTTGGAAAAGCAAGTTCAAAAGTTTAATCACATTTTCGGGTACAAATTACTGTTTGAGATATTTTTATGTGTTACTTCTCTTCTGTACGTTGCAATATCAAGTATGAGTCGAGCGAAGGAGTTTGTCCTAATTCTGTACTTCGTATTATTAGTCTCACTGTATTTCTCGGAATTAATTATTCTTATTTTTACTGCATCCGATGTTACAACAACTTCAAGATCCATTGTTGAATCCATACAAATGAATTCTTTCGAAAGATTTGACAGTGACTCCAAAATAAAGGTAAATTCGTTGCCTATACATACTATACCAACATTGCAAAGACACATTTTTAGTATAACAATTATTAATTAAGTTTAGGTAATTAAGGAAGCAATTAAGTAATTTAATTACCAACATATTACATTGTGTTCTATTGTAATTTCTTTCTCAGGCCCAACTTCTTGTATCAAAATTGGAATGTAATCCTCCTGCTATATCAGCAGCTGGGTTCTTCACTTTGAGTCGTAAAATTTTGATTTCGGTAAGCACAGCAAGTAGGTTGTGGTGGCCACATCATAATAGGGGGTCGATTTATAGTAATAGTTAATAGTACTACATAATAAGCAATTATTAAATTATTTGCATAATATTTACTAACGTTTTAAATTAACGTTTCAATCTATTAATCTATTGCAGATCGGAAGCGTTCTTATAACTTACTTAATTGTGCTCATGCACAATCTTCCTATACCTGGAAGCGAGGGGAAAGTGTCAAAGAATGATACAGAATGCAATCCCAAAATATTAAATTAAGTATATACCTATGTGTAATTATTGTATAATTGCTATTGACATACCTACCTAATAAATAAATTAAACTACGCAATACGTAAGTGTAAAAGGTAAATGGTTTATCAAAAAATTATTAGACCAAGACACAATTGCCCTTGTTTCTTGAAAAATAAGTTTATGACAGCATTTGCTTAAAGAATTTTAAACTATATAATGCATAGTATTGTGATCATGGACATATCTGTATTATAGTAAATGAACTGTAAATAGTGTTAATTGAAAATAAATTACGTGGCAGAAAAGCATCATATTTATTTTTAGTGGTGTGCGGTGCAGTGCATAGTGTAGTCGTAAATAAACCAAAGAAGTAAATTGTGTATTTGTTTGTGTGTGTACATATTTAATTGTACGTAAATTTATTCAGAGTTGATAGATTAAGGGAGACGATGAGAGTCTTCTATTATATTGTATTTATGAGAATTGCTGCTATATTATGGTCAATTGGAGGAACGTAAAGGAAGCCGAAATGGAGTAGAACCCAATACAGATGTAGAGAGTGGGAAACTAGACAAGTTGACTACAAATGTTGACTAATTTGCAAATATGTTCGATCGAATTATCATTAAATGTCAATAAAAATCAGTTCAGAGTCTTTTGGTAGCTGAGTCATCTCCCGAATATTCGCTTTCGTTAACACATCACATCACATCATCAGCCTTTTCATATCCGTCTTCTCCCTTCGACACAACGCAGCACAAACACCAGACACGATATTAAATTAATGCAATGTGACGATAACTATGTATTATATTACAACTTGTTACATCACATAACAACCTTTATCCCCACATTTGGAAAACACGCATCCGAATAAATTGAAAGTTGACTTGACTTGAGTGTAATACAATACTCAAAAAACACAAACTTACAAATAAGCATAGCATTATGTACAAATTGTGTATGTGTCATTGTTTCATACGACCATTTGGCAGTCGGTATCATTTTAATACACAAATTGCTAAAAAATATACACTATTCAGCGTTCCTGCTAAACTTTTGAAGATTTTTTATCAACACCATTGTTAATACTAATTAATTAATTACACAGTATCATTTGCAATAATGAATTACGCTAATTCGGCAAAGTTAAGAATAAAGGACACGAAAGATGGGCTCGAATGACCATGTATTACAGAATTAAGCATGAATATTTTGGAATTGATTTATAAACTTCTTGTGAGTACAACTTAATCATTAAATTTTATTTTTGATTTCCAAATCTGCTATCACTATCTGTATTGTTTGAGAACTTTTGTAAACCATAAAATATGTATAGTTTTACGACTTTTGATTTTATTAACTTATGTTTTTTTAATTTCAATATTTAAATTTTTCAGCGAAAAGTGAATTTGTATACATATACATGTATAGCTTTAAAGTTTCAAAACTACAGAATATTGGCTGTAATTAAATCTTAGTTGGTGTAATGTACCATTTGCTAGTGAAAATAAGTGACACTGACATATACAGGTGGTAGTAATAGAGTTGAAGTAATTGAATTCAAGTCTCAAACAACTATACAGTCATATAGATATAGACGCTAAGTTCAGAATATCTTTAAAGAGGATTTTGATGGCAAAAATCAGTATTTGAGTAAAATAAAAAGTCTCTGTGATGATTATTTGCAAGTTTGCGTACATTCTGTTTATATCGAAGTGAGATTATGTACAAGAAGTACCTGTTATCTTTCTATTAGCTGTTCTCTATGTGTTTTCTTTCTAGTCTACTATTATGCATGCCATGCCGTGTCATTCAGTCCAATCAGAAAATACACGACACGAATTAAGTCAGAACAAGACATGCACAACACACCACAACATAATCTTCTTTAGATAAGTACGTACTAAAACCTATATGCTACTTATATCTGTACTAGCTATACATATCCTATTACTTTATGCTTACTACCTACTTAAAAGTACATAAATACACTGCAGATTCAATTGCGATATCCTACAGGTTGGATTTGAGGATATCTGTTCAACTTGTTGTAATAAGTGATGCATGTGATAGGATAATAATATCATCATCATTATTTCTGTCTTTACCTAATAGTTCGTAAGTAGCTAAAGAATGTTCCCCAATCAAATCAACTTTAAAGGATGACTCTATACGGCAGTAATATATCTCAATATTCATAAAAAATATACTTTAAAGAGACAAGCACCTA
>JAQFYC010003057.1:0-22428 GCA_034694165.1 Tomocerus mixtus | reverse complement strand
TAAGGAAAGCTGCAGACGCTGCTCTGCCGCACCAAAGTTATATTTCAAATCAAATGCGATACTTAGCGTAGCTGCGTAGCTGCGTAGCTGCGGAACATAATGTTCTAGCAAGGATACGATTTGCTAATACATCTGCTTGAAATATCCATCTAGTAAATATATTATTTGAATTCTTACATTACTTAGCTTTAGTAAGTTTACCAGACTAGAGCAGACCAGAAAAGACAATTGGAAGCGTATCAGTATATATTCCATAAATGTTTTTCAGTTCCCTCTAAATCAAAGGGGACCGAGTGACTACCTTTTTCCATCTATTAAATGGAAGGAGGGAATGTGCATGCATGCTCAATGCAAGTAAGCCGAAAGTGAACTTTCACCATAGAATAGAGTAAAGAAAGTAATCCGCACAATACTACATGTAATGCAATGGTATTTATTATGATATAGTAGTTATATATGTACTTGTGGATATTTTAAGATTTTTATAGTCCGGATTTAAATCCAAAGTGCAGTGCAGTGTACCAAGGAGGGTGAGTAGTGAGTTTATGCTTTTGGTTCTGAACTAATCTAAGTAAGTGAAAATCTGGAAAATAATATTATAGTCTTAGGTTAAGAGATGAAATTACTGTACTGCATGTATGACCATGGTCGTGTAAGTGTACTTTCTGTATTGTAAGAAACTGTAACATTAGAGCACACCGAAGCAACTAAGTAAGTCCAGTGCAGTGCACTGGACGAAAAAACGACATTTTTTGCTTCCACGACTTTTTCATTCAGTTTTCATCTTCGTCTTAGTCAAAGACAGCCGCATCAACTTTTGGAAAAGGATTTTTTCTTTCAAACTCACTCTTTGAGATATGGCGATAGTAAATAAAAAGAAGCAAGTGGTTTACTACGGCAAAGAAGTAAGAAATGAAAGGCCATAGTCAAAGAAGGAGAAAGTTGTAGAACAAGAGTGCTGTATAGTACATCACAGTATTTTTAATAGTACACTAGTGCGTTGTGATGCGTACACGCAGAGTACATACTTATATTATACATACAGTGGGTCAATTTTTAAGGAAATCATAAGAGAAAGCATTTAGATAAAACTTGCTACAAGTTTAAATGAATTTAGTAAACGTACTACTAATTGTAAAAAAATCTTTAAAATAACTGGGAACGCATAGAATTGATTTGTCCTTTAATTTTATTAAAATGTTAGTATATTGTAAAATGTAACATTCACCAGAGGTTGCTTTATGATTTCATACAAAAAAATACGGTAAGTACGCTATAGTGACAATTTTAAGTTGGGTTACAGTAAAAAAAGAGAAAGTTCTTATAGTTTCTACATGTTTGAATTTAAAATTGACTCACTGTATATAATACAGAATGCATTATGTACTTACACGGCTACAGCCTGCAAAAATACGTACATATAGGTTGAGGTTGAGCTGAGGAAAGCATAACATAACATAACACACGAGAGAGTATTCTCGGAATTGAAGTGAAGTATAATGTCAGAGAGAAAATCTTTTTTCAGGGGGATGGAGAACTGGTGATAAATTGCCATATTATGAGGAAATGATACTGAGAGAGTTCATGTGAGCGAGATGGAGTGAGACGAGTACGAGAGAAGACTCCCCGGAAAAATCTCTCCTCTATTTATACGCACAACACAGTGAACGTATTCACGCACAAATTCAACGGACGGAAGCTACCTACTCAACTTAACTCAGCTGAACCACATCTTAGATCGCATATGTACACGCTACAAGGAATCCAAAGCAAAAGCCAAGCTAGTACTACATTAAGTACTTTACTTACAATAGAATCTATAACGTGAGCCCAATATAATGCACTTACACGCACTAGCATACCAGAGACCGCATACATAGTTACTCTTCCGAAAAGAATCAGCAGACACTTTCTTTAAGATTTCTTATTTCCTTTTTAAGGTATTAACGTGCTCTATGAATGAACTGTAATGTCCGTATTATGTCTTTATGACTTTATAGAAAGGTGGAAGATTTATACAGGCAATTTATGTGTGCGTGTACTGTACGTGTGCACTGTACATGTACAGGATGTAGCTGGAATATCTAAATAAGTAGCAAATACAGATATAATGTCGTTAAGTACACTTATACAGTAATATAAGAAAACTAATACAGTTATTACATGTGTGCACATGTATTTATAGTACAAGAATACAATGGCAGGGCAATCCTAATACGTTTTACATCATGTGAGGTCATCTATCTCCTTTCCCCTTCTCCGTGGATGAGTAGTTCCACTTGACTTTGACTTTGACCAATTTGTAGGAATGCACGACAAAAATGAAAGTTTTAACTTGTGCAACCTGCAGGAAGTCTTTCCCTCCTCCGGAGGAACATTTTTCATTTATAACTTAATTAAAAGGCTCCTTCTTAAATTGATATAGCTTTAAAATGGTGGCTAGTTGAGTTGTAAACATAAATAGTGGAAAGCTCATTTTATCTCAAGAAAAGTAGAGACAGAGCCAAAATAGTATTCTCACTTGTATTGTTAACGACATTGTGTTCTGTGGGTAGAAGTTCCATTTAAAGAACAAATGACAATGCAATTCCATTCCAAGTATAGCTCAGTTCAATATTTCTTTTTGTATGGTCCAATAGTACAGTGAACCAAAGTATGTAATGAAACTACAACTAGAACCGAACCAAAACCAAAGGAGAAAAAAGAACAACATAGATTTATAGTAGCTCTGGACAAAAACAAAAAAAAATAGTCGAAAGCCCTGGACACAGTGGTTGCTTTTCTGTGAAAAGAACAAGGAAAATCTTTTTGTGGATAGCGTAGTAGCATATTATATTTGCTACTGTACTCCTACATCCTACGATCCTACCTTTAAGTGTATATATGAAAGGATAGAGAAAGTATTAAATAAATTCAACGTGTAGACGTAGCTGTTTTTTGGCAGAAGCTATTGAAACATTGGTTACGCTTAAGTACAGATATATTGTAAGTTGTAATGTAACTGTAACGTTTGCGTCCAGTTTACCATTCCATTGTTTTTTCATTGGGTTCCTTTCGGTAGCTCTCAACTGAACTCAACTGGACTGAGTCACAAGTGTAGAATTAAAGTCTTTATCTGAAAGAAGAATTTTTCCTTTTGGTTTTTGGTTTAAAGGGCAGACAGACAGAGCTACTGCTACTGTGTATAGAGTAGGCCTTCGGCAAACTCTTCCTTCTCTTTTTGCTCAGTGAACTGCGAGTGCCTTTCCATTCTGCTTCATAGCTCGTGTATGTACTAAAAGCTACTTCTTCCTTCGCTTTCTCATATTTTTCTCTAAAATGGAAAGGTAAGTTGAGTTTCCCTTTTTGACTTGAGTTGAGTTGGTTGGGTCTACTGGCTGGCTGGCTTGGTTAGGTTCCTTCGGTTTGGTCGGATCTCTTTGGGTTAAAACAACAGTCTAGATAAAGGAAGATAAACAAGTGAAACTTTAATATTATGTAAGTATGGAGAAGTGAAGTGAAAGCTTATTTTCCTCAAGATTGCCTTTCTCCTTTCTTTTCTTTTCCTCTAGTGCTTACACGATGTCCGCCTCACAGCTGGTCCACTTTCAAATACCTAAGTTAGCCTCTCAGCTCAACTCGGAGTTATTCCTATTCTACTGTACTAGTAGATGCTACATATACACTCCTTTTTACTACGGCTTTCACAACTTTCACCACCCAAAATGGAATATTTTTAACCACATTATATAGAAATGGGAAAACTATGGACATATTTACGATTTAACTGAAGTGAACTATATCAGACTACAGTGGTACACTACATAGTGGTAGTACAAATAGGTTTAGTAGGGACAGTGTTTATCTGTACTATGAAATTTAAATTAAGCTTCCATGGAAATTCAGCCAGGCATTGCAACCTATAATCTAAGTCGTAACTATCAGCCACGAACGAGCCCCATTACTACCACAGTTAAATAGTTAGTTATGTATTACAGATGCATTGATAGCCGTTTTAAATTGCGGAGATTGATAACGCGAATTATAAATTAACGGTGTGACAGTATAAAAGCTGTAGTGCTATAAAGTACTGAGACTGTGATTCCCGTCAGGCTGAATTACTTCGTTAGCGAAATGCAGGTAGGCGTATCTGTACTGTACAAACAAAAGTTGAATTTGAATGCACTGCACTATAGTAGAGCTAGCAAACTGTACTGTAGTACAACAATACTCACATAAGGATGGGCAGTTCATCCGGTATAGCATGACACTCGCAAACTTTTCTAAAATGTCAACACTTACGTGTTCACTGCACTTCTTTTGAATGAGAATTGTAAGCGTGAGAAGTCATTGTTGTTCAACCTTTTCCTCATATTTAAATTGGTGATGAAATTCAAAATGTAGGTACACATTTGATTACACTATAAAATTTATTAGGGCAAATGGACTTATCTAATGTACTAATAATACCAACTATAATTTTTTAAATATTTCCTCCAGGTTTACGCAAACGAGTTACATAGTTTTACTGTCGATATATTTAATTTGAAGAAAAATGTTAATGCGTATTAGCAAGAAACATTTTTTAAAACACTGTGTAGGCCGTCACAAATTCGTTAATTGGATCTTTTAATGTTTTCATTTAGAGTCGGGCAGGAGATATATTAACATTGGGATTTAATTGATAGATTTGCTTAAATACAGGTCCGTTTTGTATCAGAAGTTTCGGAGTCTATTTCGTCTAAAAACTTAAAATTAATGTTGTTAGAAGAATTTTTGTGAATCTTCAGTAAAAGAAATCAACAGTAAACTATAAAATATTAAGTCTTGTAAATATAATGCAGATACACAATACTGCAGTTTGTATATTTTTCTTCGCTTAGCGAAAACAATGAAAAACTATGCTTTCGCTGCTGCAGTTTTGTCATTTGTCTTTTCTTCATTCAGCCGTTATTTTTAGCTGAACACCCGTGTGAATAGAAACACATGACAAGAATAATATGATCATCATGTACAAACAAAGAGGCAATAACCTTGCAAACGTAGAAACGACAATTCCGAGTAATGCAGTAAAAGTATTTATTTAACTTTTCTATACAAACGGTATATATATATTATATAGTATATACATACTTTCGCGTGTACTAGGAACAGATACACAGATAAACAGATATTATCAGTAAGTATACAATCAACTAATGTTAGCTTTGTATCAAAGACCTTTAAACACAGCAGCTAATAGCAAAATGTAAGAAAATATTAACTGTACCCCAAGGCTCTTGACCTGCCCAGTTGTAAAATCATTATTTTTATTTGCCATCAAACTTACAATTGCTTTCTCTGAAGAAGAGTGGGTCGAAAATTAGCCATTTCACCATATTTTCATAAGGGACTAAGCGTAATAATGTAGTTAGAAAAGATTTTTTAATATAGTACTACATTGAAATAAACATGTCAGGAAATAACCTACATAAATACTGCAATATATTATGAAAACATAAATAATTCCAAGTCGGAGGTAAAATAAGGATTAACCATATTTAAAAAATATATCAGGTTTTTTTCTATGTACATTGCATAGGTATGTAATTATGTGGACAACCTAAACCTAATGTATGTACAGCAGCTACTTGTACTATGGTATAACTACAAAGACTAAGATTTTTGAAATATGAAGTTGTGCTTGGTTATAATGAGAAAGTTGGTTGTTCCTGTTCAGTTGAGGTTGATGTATCATTGTAGATTCATGGCACGTTATTGGAAAGAGAAGAAGACTAATATGTAAGCCCTGCCTGCCTGGTTGGGACGCTGACGCTGACTCTCCTCTAACACTGAACATCAGAGTCACCATCAGCATGAGTATGATCTCCCTTCTTAGCTTTCACCACACGACTCTATTCAAATACTGTCTATCCAACCATTCATTCTTCCACTACGTATTTTATCACACTAAAGCTTCTATATGTACAATAATAAGACTCTCGGCCATATTTAGGTAGTATAAGCTATTTACTATGTACTACTTATATTTGCATCATACCAAAGTATTTGTGTCTATGTCTATGTACTATTCTACTACAACTAAAGTAATAGTTACAGAAAAAGTCTATTCTTTTCTGTACGAAAAAAGACAAGACAAAAGCAAGCTAACTAAACTGAACTAAAACATCTCAGCTACGTATTAAATACCTACTCATCTTTTATTTTAAAAAAGAAACCTTATCTTAATATAAGTTCAGGCCAGGCCAGTCCACCTAGAAAATTACACCTTGGCCTGTCATGGTCTGGCCATTGCACTTACTACTTACTACTTACATTACATTACACCATGTTACTGATTCATCAAATAGAAATACATAGTAGTAGTTTTGCACAAGTGCAATATAATGGGGGACAATGATAATAGTTATACTTATACTCTACTCTGTAAATTGAGCACGTTGCTTTTGCATAAAAGGATGCGGGATACTTACTATGTATTACTTATATTATATTAAGTTTAGGCTTAGGCTACCTACTGATAATAAGTATTATAAAGAATACTTAAGAGGAGAGGACAAGGAAGGCTATAAAGGATTAACTGGCTTCTCTTCCCATCTTTTCTTGGTTGAAAGACCTTAAACACTTTTTTATATCTTAAAGAGACATGAGCATGGGGTTCGACTCCAAAATATGTACAGGGTACTTGGATTCTAATTTATTTTAATGGCGGATCCTCGTGGAAAATAATGATATTGACAGTGGGTCACAGCAAGGAGTAAGTCCACATTGAGCAATGTTGAACATGAGGATTCTATTGAAATATCACATCCCGTAGCACAGCTGAACAAAGCTTTCTTAATAATAGCATAGCAAATCTAAGCTTACATACACTACAGTACACTTCTCCTGTTCGGACGAAAGAAATAAAGTAAAGGAACCAAAAACCAAGTGCAAGTGGGAGAGACTTCTTCTTGAGAGAATTTTTAAGTCTTAATAACAGTGACTCTCATCCTTGACGAATACTAATCCCAGTTTGAATGGAGTCGTTGTCGTTGGACGGTATATCTCTTACAGAATTATATAGCTTTCTATTATACACATAAAAACACGAACTATTTATATATATGCAGATATGCATAAGTATGTAAAGTAATAGTATTGGTATGTATATATAGCTTGTCCATAGTTGACATGACTCCTCTAGTATTTAGACTCAACTCAATGAGATAATGCTTATGTCTACTTAAATTACATTACATTAGAGGGATACTTGCCACTTGCATACGTATGTACGTGGTAGTTTGTTATATAAAGAGAAATTCAAAGGCTCGATGGTCCTGTCTGTTCTGTCCTAGAAACTCCTTGGGTAGGAAGTAGGAATGCAAGTCATTAGGCCTCTGTGGCTGTCGTTGTCGTCTTGGCTCACTTGAGTAATTTGTTAGCTGCCTGCCTCCCTTCGTTCCTTACTTCCTTTCCAGTGTCTTTCCCTTCACTTCACTTACTTTAATACATTCGCCCCTGTTATGTTATGGAGCTCAAATGCATCTCTTCCTTTTCTATACCTACTTCTGTGGCGTGGTCCTGGTGTCCTTGCTGACTATCCCTGTCCTGTGTCATTCTTTGGCTTGGCTTGGCTTCGTTCCGTTTCGTTTGGCTCTCACACCAAGAAAATCACTCTATGCAAAATACTTCATAATGTTATATAGCTAATACCTTTAGAGCCTTACTTATTTACTTTCTTAGCAGTTACCTATCTGTATTATACAGTGGCAGAGAAAGTCAAGTGAAAGTATAAAATGACCAAAATGTATCACATTACAAGTACAAATACCTACATCACACCCCATAAGTAGCAAGTATGTAGGCTACAGCTTAATGTTTACTGTTCTCCAATCTCAAGTCCACAGTCTTTCAGAATTCAAAATGAAATCACACAGCTTTATGCATCATTAAAGTTTTTGTCCTTTTTAGCTAAAATTAACTACTTAAAATGTACTTACTTTCTACGTACTTATCATTATCTGTCATGTGTATATTTGGCCAGCCAAAAATTAACTGCAATATACACGAATCTGCAAATACTTACTAGTTACGTTAAGGAACGCATAGTAGAAGACTACATTATCCACATTCATTATTATGTACCGCCCAAGGAATATTATCAGAAGAGCAATGCTGTCTGGTAGGACGTGTGTCATTCCACGCTCTAACTTTCGAACGCTTCAACTTTTTTCAATTCTGTTTCCAGAATTCGAAAGAGGAGGTAAAGAGTAACAAACTAGATGTTTTTGAGCCAAATCGGCGACACCCCCATGGAGTTCTGGTCACACCCACTTATTTTTTCAATAGAAACATATGGCAAGTGGGGTATCGTTTTACAGGTGTTGATGTAAGGAATCCAAATATGAATATCAACGTACCCCATACGGTGGGGTAATTTGAGATTTTATGGGAATTTAGTACTAAATGTCTCTAATATGTCATTTAAGCTATTTTCATCAACACAACCTGTCCTGTTTGGGTTTTATACTCCGCATAATATTCACTGGCGGTACATAGGGACGTGCGGTTTATTTCCATTTATTGCGGTTATTGGATTAGTGAATTTCAAACATGAAAATATATTCTTAAAGGTCCATTCGATGATTATCATAAAACTAAAATTCATTCACGTCAAAAATCTTGAACCTATAATTAAGTAAACTAGAATTATTAAGTATTAGAGTTCAATAATATGGTAGGTGTTATAATTTAGTAGTATGTGTATTAGTGTGTGTATATATAGTATATTGTTATATTTGTATAGCTTGTAATGCTACAATTTATAAAATACAATATTGTGGATCGAGTACACTACATTGGCACTAAAGCTCTCTTCGTCAGGGAAGCCACTATATTATCGCTTCTGTCTATCATTAACATTATTAAGTCTTTTAGCTAACTGAAGTGACTTATCTAAGAGCTATAATTGGTTCTATGTAATTCATAAATAATTACAAGAGTTGGGGACGACAAATTTTAACACATGCATATATACTTATGTTGAGATCTTAATGATTATAGTATTTGTATTATGTAAAAATAAATACTTACTTCTATTTTCCCTATCAAAACTCAATGGAGAATTCAAATGAATTTCATTTGATAAATTGCTCAGAGTATAAAGTAAAGGTTATTTAGTCAAGGTAAACGTCCTTGAGTTAGTGAGAATTCTGAATGGCATAAGTATAATACTGTGCTCTATGCTCTAAACGTGTAAATCTGCTCGAGTTAATCACATTCAAAAGTTTATCTTGAAATCTCTCTCAAGGTGGTATGTGCATATTCATAGGGTGTGTATTTATATAAACTTTAAACCGTGTGTCAAGTGTCTCAATTGAATTGGTTTGAGTTTTGGTTTAGTTTACTTAAGTTACTTAAGTTTAGTTGTATAGTTGGTTGGTTACTTGACTTGTTTTTGGATACTATTTATTGTTTGCTAAGTTCTAGTTGGAAGTTGGAAGGCTTGTGTAATGTTGAATTCTAGAACATTGCATAAGGTAAAGAAATTCTTACGAAATGCATAGAGGTACAACCTGCCTCGGTGAGATCAAGTTTGGAAGGTTGTGGAGAGAAGTGACTTTGTAGCTAACATTCATAATCCATATATGACATTGACAAAGAGTCCTTATCTCTTGTCAAACGAAACAGAAGCCACTTGAACTCAGTCATCAGGGGACATTTGTGGGTCGGAATGACTACCGAAACTCGTGCCATGGACTGATAAGCCTTCTTTATTGAGACATTTCCAATATTTCCTATCTTGACTCTCACTACTCAAGAGCTGACTCCAATCCAAGCAACTTCCCCCGCCTCGCTCACTTTCGTCTACGCTTTTTTTATACATATACAACACATTTTATCCTTATCCTCGTCTTTCTTAAGACACTCCTCTTATTCAACATTTCCTTAAGCCTCACAATCCAACATTCACAATGTCAACCCATCTATCTGGAAGTATTCTGACGAAATCCAACTGTGTTATACCTACATGTGGAACAGATTCAATTCAACATGCAAAATACATTGCATTGTTCCTTCTATGTCACACTGAGCATCCGTTCCACATATCTGTATACAGGGCGCGACAGTAATCCTTAGCCCATTATTATTATTTCTGCAGGAGGTACATGTAGTTCGCAGGGAGGCCGAAACTAGAACAACAACCTTGCATGGCATTATTTCCAGATTCATTGATAATTGTGCTTAAAGCAGTATAAAATTTACATCTCAGCTACTAAATGCAGTTCATATCTGAATGCAATAATTGTATATAGAAATATACTGCGTACTACCAAACAAATATGCACGGCCCTGTATATACTGTTCTAAAAGTATATCAGTATTTATAAGAACAATTATAATTGTAATTGCAAATAATGCTATTGCATGCTTTCAAATACTGAAGAGATGTAGAGTGTTCGATTTCGGTACAGCAGAACAATAAGCATTACAGGATCGAGTAATCAAGATTACACACTAGGATCTGGAGACCCAGTAACATTCCTTATTATTTGTCAACCTTTAGAATTTAGTAATTACCTTCTGTAGTAATTTTATATGGAATGCCAACAATATTGGCCAAGAGATTAGGTAAAATGTTCAACAAAAATCAACTCCTTCAACCAGGAGTGCTTAACACAGCCTTCAACTTTAATATCAACAATTCATAAGCACTTTCCGAAGTGCATTTTGCTCCTTAGCCTTGAATCCTTGAAAGCCGTAACTGCTAACAAACAACTAATAAAAGAACAATGCAGTGACAACTTTTCATTTTAGATTGTGCTAGCTCATTGTGAGAAATATATATTTATTACATAGGTAGGGATATCTCGTAGTGTCTATAATATGTAGGCCATTGGAGTGCTATATTTCTCTTTAATTTCCCTCCTAGGGAATACTGGTTCATTGTTCTTGGCCTTCTTCTACATATTTACTCTGTACCCTCCGCAACTACCTATACCTATTTATTACATGTTGAGATTCATAAAGTACTCATATTTTATGTTCTCTGGGTATTTGGGCAATAATAATGCATGCAGCTGAAAATGATTAACTGTTGTGTCTAGGTCATAGTACATAGGTATAGTTTTTTATTATGTGCATAATGGAACCTGTATAATATTGCATCACATCGATGTTTCGAGTTTCGAAATATACCGGATGATGTCGTTTATCTTTTGGATAACCTATAAGCTTAAAAATACACAAGCTACATTCTACATTACATAATGTAAAGGAAAATGCGCACAAATAGGTACTTACCTTCAATATACTAAGACAAGAATTATATTATACATAATCCATATAGTATACAATAGATCATTGATTTCCAATTGAAATAGAAATAGCAAGGACAAGGAGATTGAGAATGGTTTGGTTTTGGTTTGGCCTTGCAATCTATTCAAGACTAACCGAGAGATTATAGTCCAAGTACAGCTACTACTACTACATAGGTATGTCCAAGTATTATGGGGTACATACTCTTCTATGGTGGATTATTAGCATAAAAATGGCCCGAGCAAAGCAACAGCCAAGTTTTCCGAGTAATATTAAAGTGCCTTCCTTTTGCCTTGGCAAAATATATAAATAAAGATAGTAACGAACTGACTTCCTCTCCACTAGTGTGTCTACTAGGTACCAACATACTATAAAAGTTATATTCGCAATGCAGTTTACATTTATGTTCTGTTACATCCAAAATACATACGCTCAAGTATGTAGTTGCAAGCTTCGGCTTTCTATGTTAAGTCAACTGCATATACTAAAAGAAACAATAAATTTTTCATTATTTTTCCCTTGCAGTTAAGTAGATATTACACAGTCTGATAAAATGGTCAGAGTCAACAGTCAAGTCCAACTTCATCGACTGACGATGAGCTGGTATAAAATTTCTACGCTGTCCTGTCCTGTATTGGGCACCTTACTACCTATATACCTGCAGTATTTTATATACATAGTAGTTTGTATCTTCTCTACGACACATATGAATAGAAATTCTAAAGGAATCCATGGAAAACTCAACTCACCCTCTTTCTCACAATGCAACTCATATTAAAGTGAGATCACTTTCTATCTCCGTATAAGCAAAGGAAATTCGTAGAAAGACTTTTGTACTAACCAAGAACTTGGTTGGGTTTGGATTGGTTTGGCTGCACTTTAGCTTGAGTCTTTCTTGACTGCATGTTATTACCTATACATGAATAGACATATCTGTAGTAGTATTGTACGTATGATCCTATAGATTAGAGCTAGACACACATTCAGAGCATAGATATGTGTACTTATATGTATGAGTGACTATGACCTGAAGCTTGCTGGTTTTTTATTTTTATGTGATGGTTATTGCTCAAATAGGCTTTAGCCTTATATTTATTCTGCATTTTTCGTGAAAGAAATAGTCTCCCTTGTCCTGTTTCTCAATTCTGTCCCCAATCTTTTCCATAGCATTTCCACTTGAGTTTTCCTCCTAATATTATAGATTGGCTCATATCTGTTCTCGTTTAACTATTTTCAATCCACTCTACGACTCTATCTATAATTGTATGAGTATGTACTATATGTATGCATTTCTATTCCATATACTTACTATCTTAACTTCCATTACGTTCATATAAACTCTGTTCCGCACTTCACATTACATCTCTATACATAAACTACCTAGTGCATTTTCAATGTCTCATTCTTGTCTCGTTGGAGCTTTTACTTACTCTTCATTCAGCTTACACCAAATCCTATTCAGGCTACCAACAACGCTCTATTTCCATTTATATGTACATAGCTCCTATTATGTAGATAATCTTCGTAGTAGAAAAAATCGAAAGGCATACCAATCATGTTTTCTGTGCAATTTTACAGAAGAATTAGCAATCATACACATTATTCAGAGCGTTATAGTCTATATTATAGCTACTTTCTATATCTCATCCTCGATTATATAGTTTGCAATACATAGCTCAACAAATTCTAATGCAGATAAAAAACACAGATTTTGTTTACCTGTCTGACTGTACAAAAGAAATTATATTGACTAATTAGGGAAAATTTTATCTACTATTTATACAAAAAAAATCCTAATTCTCTCTTGTCACGATAATCTAGGGCATCTCTTTTAAATTCGTCTATTGTACCTAGTCTGTTTATAGAGAGTGTACTAAGTTTGGTTATCATTTTTATTTGTGAAATCATATTTAACTATGGTATTAGTAGCCACTTGTGTTATATTAATTCTCGAGCCTACTTCCAAATATTTTGCAAAAGGTAATAGGGAGCTTGGAAAAATCAGAAAAATATACAATTGGTACCCCGATATAGATACATATATATCCTTCGTAGCTTTATCTTTAATTATCCTTTTATCTCTTTATATGAAGGTAGGGGATATTTCGCTGTTGTCGACTATTTTTTCTGGCACAACTCGAACGATAAAGCCGATAAGTGCATAGATTCCACTAATGTACGAACAATTAAATGAACTGGAACGCAGTATCACGTCTAAATCAAAAGGCGAGAGAAAGACTTACAATATAATTATTTGGATTTTCTCGGATAGTCCCTTGCTGCGTTGTTTTTTCCATCATTTGTGATAGACAACATAAAAGGGATTCAAAGAACAAAGAGTGTAGGCATATTATTGTGTTACACACTAAAATGTAAAATAGGCAATAACTATAATAGGCATATGTACATACATGTACGAATGAAAACTGAACTGAAAATGGAGCATGGAATCTATAGGATTGCATCCTACAGCAGTCGGACTTGGTGACATGGTATAATATTGTGTTATGTGGGTAACCTTTGCATCTCCTGGGCTTGTGCTATATATTATTCTTTCGCCTCTATACATACTATGTGTATGTTGATTTGTACTGATAAAAGATTGTTGCATCCATACAGTATACAACACATGACACATATTTCAGCTAGAATAGAATTTCTAATGCGAATATTTTCACATGTAGAGTGGGGAAAATAAAATTCCTTAACACGGAAAATTATAAGCATGCCAATATTATAACACGGTACAAAAAGTACTTACGTATGCGATTTGACCGTCGAGGTTTGCTTTCCCAGACAAAAAATCATATGAAAATATATTAAAAATTATTTTTAAGGGGTGATACCTGTATATTCTATTTATTACTTAATTTTAATTTGATCTCAAATAAAATTGGCATGCGCCAATTTATACAATTTGTTAAAATCAGTCAATATTTAGTTTAAAATGCAATTTGCACAAAACAATCTTTCCTAAATTAAAATAATCTTTGTAGTATCCAATAAAAAAAGAGCCCTATGTGAAGCCCTGTATTGTTTGATTTTACTATGTTTTACGTAGCTATTATTGTATTTCTCCAAAATAAAAATACAACTGAATGTACAAAGTACAAGCTATTCAGTTTAGTCAGATTTTCCCGTCACTTCAGTTCTCCTATAGTGGCACGACACAAAATGAACCTAGAGGAAATAGCTTTTTATTTGTCAAAGAAAAGTCAACTGCGATCTAATAAAAATACCGATTTCAAAGTTGTTGGCAGTTTGTTTTAGTCACAATGCCACTTGTCTAACCATTTGATTAAATTCCTTGAATCATTCATATCGTATGGTTTGGCATTCTCATCTATTTACTATTACACCTATAATTTATGTGACTTTGGGTAGTCCTGGTTCTGGTTATGACCTGTCTACACATTTATTTGTAAATATTAAAGCATGTACTATACTTAGGCTTTGGCTTTTCTCTTCAGGTTGTTATTTTATTGATATTGTATCGTGTTGTTTTGTTTCCTTCTCTCTCTCTATAAACATATACAATTATTCTATAGGTACTACTATAGTAAGTATATAACAGATTATTATTATTATTGGAGAAAGTAATTTATAGCATATTGTGAATTTATGAAATACCTGTTGAGTTGAGTCTCCTTTAATAATACAGAATTACAACAAAGTATTTATACCTACCTGCTACCGACTGTGAAATTCTATTGTATTTCCTTCTATTTGTAAGATGGAAACAATGAGAATTGAAATGAAACCTTTAATGGTGTTTTCTATTGGGGAATAAGTAATTAACATAATTGTAAACTCAACCAACCAATAAAACTAATTACTTATTGTAATGTAGTGCATTGCTTATTATTAGATAACTTTCAACACAGAAACTTATCAATGCAAAATCAGTTAATTATATAAGGAAATGTTAATACATATAAGTAGGATTCATCAATTATGTTATGTAACTTCCGCTTCGATGACTTTGGTGATGCAACGTTGTATTTCATCTTCCAGACAAATAATGGTGTCAACATTTCCTCATTGCGCACATGGAAATAGATTGCTTAAAAGCTTTAGCAGTATATGAGTGAGTGAACTCAAATGTTTACCGAGAATGTTTCCTGATTTAATAAAACCATAAAATAATGTACGTAATTTTAAGGAATGGTAGTGCAATTGGCGAAAACATACATAGATATTTAGTAAACCGTAATCAACTGATTAGTTGGATAATTATTTAAAACCTTTTATTATCCATATAAGTCAATGCAAGTACATGTAACGATTACGTATGCTGTCTAATATTTTATTATGTATTAATACCTATGAACTAATTTTTTTATAAAATATTTCAAGGTATTCGACCGATTCACTACAGTGTCTGGTCTCGCTTATCCCCAAGCTGTTCATTTACTTCTTGTTCGAGGTTGCGTTGTCAATTCTACAGACGACTGTGGCAATTCACCCTTCCATTTGGCTTCAATTACAAATAATTTGCAATCAAACTAAACTTTACATGCTACTTCTTGAATTATCTATTCCACTATACTAATGTAGTATAATAAGAATAGTTAATCAAGCCATTCATCACCTACTCATAAAAGTCAAAATAATTGCATTTACTATTAATATTTTACTTATATGCATTAACATTACTACTTATTATTTTTAATATTTTGTAAAAACCTGTAAACCGATTCTTTAAAATTGAATATTTAATTTTTTTATTTCTTAAATATAACTCAGGTATCTTATTCGCATGTAAAGTTATGCCCATCGTAAAGTGTATATGACTTCTCAGACATAAATACGGATGAATAGTATAAACCATATTTATTTGTACATTACACATATATATTTGCAAGTTGCAACCGCGTCAAGATAATGAATAACGACTTTCTTGAGGATAATAATCTTTCTATAGACATAACACTAATGCCAGGGGATAAGAGGTATAGGTTCTAGTTGTATGGTGTAGAGAATCCCATATTGGTACATTTAATAGAGTGCAATTAATAGGAAAGGATCTATAATGAAGTTGTTAAAATTTAATCATCGGAATAGTGAGTAGATTAGAAATTACAATTAAAAGCAGAGTAGGATTGCAGTAGTAGAGTTTCTCCGAAGAGTCGTTTGGCACAATTTCAAAATGTGAGTGAAGTATCGTGCACTCAGAATCAGTACCTCCGCACTTTGAGATTGAAAGAGCTGTAATAAGAATAAAGTAATCCAGACAAGGCACAAGAAGTATAGAGAGTTAAAATGTATATAGTTAAAATATAAAATATATACGGACAGAGAGGAGACCCTATAATGTACAATAGCTACCAATACAACAAAACAGATAGAAACATATATATTTAGTATACTTGCAGAGATAGAAGATAGGAAGAGAGAGACAGAAAGTGGAATCCACTAAAATAAAGTAACCTAAAGTAATGTGTTGTAGAGTAGAGAGCCATGGGAGCCCCTGTGACAAATGTTTTGTTTCGTCAACATTCAGCAAGTTGGCTCATTTCGCGTGGCAAAATGTACAGTAGTTACGAGAAAGGAGCGAGCGGAAACCCCCAGCAAGTGTGCTGATTTGAGTACAAGTATGCAAATATTGTCGCCAATTGAGTATGCAAAAGCAATCAGCGGCTTGTTTTATTGCGGACTAGAGCCAGTTAAAAGGATTAAAGGTGGAGGGGAGAATTGTAAAGGAGGTGAAGGAAAGCCAAAGCCAAGTCAAAACCCGTCTTTATATCTCCTACTATGTATACATATACACCTTCGTACATAAATACCTACCTATGTAAACTCTTATAAAATATACATAGGTATATGTCCTAGGCGTACAATAGTACCTGATGAAGGGAGCCAGGGGTGTAGGAATGCACTCCACCTTTGCCACTATTTTCGCAGGTAAATAATTAAAATACATTCACAATTGTCAATGGCAAACTAATGCTTTTTCGTTGTGTTTAATAGCAGCTGCATAAAATTGCATATAGCATAGTTCCCCAATGAATTCAAATGTGTACTATTGTATGTGTGCCAAATTAATTCATTATTCTCAAACTGTTACAAACTGAAAAACTGCTTGGTAGTTCAAAAGTTTCAAAAATTCTTAACATTTTATATTAGCTAATTCATCCGAAATAAATGGCCAGTTATTCTACGAAGAGAAATGGCATTCAAATAAATGGTAGAGAAGCAATATGATGTACTTAGCTACATTTTATTTTTAGACTAAGCTACTGTAACTTGCGAGTAAAAATGTCCTGTGCAAAAAAACATAACGAGTACCCAAAGCAACAAACCAAGTAGGATCAAATGTCCTTGTGCACTAAGTGACTACGACATATCTACAATGCCCTGTCTATCTATACTAAGTATTCACACTATGAATAGATAACTAGAATATGTAGTGATAGAGGATGGGCCAAGTGAAGGTAACTGTGTTTACCTAAGTACATAGAACTGCAACCATTCTGTACAATATCCTCTTTTGGTCTAATGCATAGATACATTTGCAGTGAAAACATTCTATTCTAGGTATGTAGCCTGTATGTAACATGTATGTAGGTATGTGTAGTAGTATCTGCAGTTCTTCAATTAACTTATACACACAAAGTCAAGTCTATTGTACAGTTCAGCATATCAAAACAAGCAAAAGGGTATAAAAGCTTATCTTCTCGTACTCTCCATGCAGGTAAGAGAATGGAAGAGGATTCTTCGAGTGGAGTGAATCAAAATGTATTTGGCTTTGCTTTACTTTGGTGTGGAGTTGAATTTGAGTTTTAGTTCTGTTGTGTTATGTTATATTTTGTAGTGTAGTGTGGATGATGATAATGAGATAGGAGGGTGGGCCTAGCATATAGCGTAGATAGTAGTCTTCCTTTACCCAAAACCCTTTAGTTTCCTTCGACTTTATGTAATCGTAAACGCTTCTGGGTGAAATTCGAGTCAAGTGTATCGGATTATCTCATTCCGTCTAGTCATCTTCTTTGACAACGCTTTAAAGGAAGGTAAAACAAAAACAGGGCAACTGAAGTCAAGCCAGGCCATGCCAGGCCAGGGCAAATCCTAGCCATACCACACCACGCCAGGCCAACGTACTCACTAACTCCTGTAATAATCCTATATGCCCTACTATAACTACATATAGGTATATAAGGAATCAAGGAAAGGTCTTCTGGGGAATCCTTCTCCACACTCCATTCCATTTACTTACCTTAGAATAGAAACAACTTCAATCCAAAATCCAAGCTCCTCTCCTACAGAACTTAACTGTGAACTAAAGGAACGAAAAGGCGCTTCCTTCCTTTTACATTGCAACACAAGACAACAACACAACTATAATTCCCAAAACCAAACCCAACCACCTTTTCCTAACCTAACCATACTCCATACTCCCTAACACCTCCTTTTACTAACACACAAGAAACTAACAGAAGAGAAACCTTAGTAAAGTTAACAAGAACAGAGGATAACCAAACAGCTTCTCACTTTTACAGACTCAATCAGTCCATCCATCCACATCTAGTTTCTACAGATATGTACAAAAACAAATACTACAACTTCTCATATACAAAGAGAAGACTTTAGTTTAGACTATAAAGAACACAGAATATTATTTGTAAGTACTACATAGTAGTGAAACGGTGAAAGCAATCCTTTACTTTCACTTCAACACATTTGTATTAGAAGTGAAATAGAAAGTGAATGTATGTACATACATACATACACTTTACGCGGATAACTACCATCTTTGTTTGTTTCTCCGTGTACATTAGATATTAGAGATAGATTCCTTCAGCAACGCTTGCTAGATCTTCCCTGACTAACAAGATACTATGTACAGTAGAATAGAATGTGGATGCGTTTAGGTAAACTGGTAAACGTAGTAGGTTGAGATTGCAATATGTAGTAGAAGAACTGGTTTGTTCGTTTCCGACTGGTCTGCTCTGTTGGATCTTTCAGTAAATGGGTGTTCCTTTCGTTATGCTCACCAAGGGAATCATAAAGTCCTATGTATAGGTACAGTATGTACGTACCTTAGTTAAAGGGCTTTACATACACTTTATAGTGTCTTTTCTAAATATAATACTGCATAGATAGGTTCCTTACCTACTATTACCCACCTTTCTTTTGAAATTCTATAGGAGTTCATCCGTATCGTAGTAAATGCTATCGTGTGTCATATTATAGTATCTTACTCACTCACCTAACTAATAGGTAAACTTATACTATAAGTAAGAGAAGGTATTTGAAGATAGTTATAATGGTTCTGTCTGTATGTAGTAATAGTAAAGTAAACTCCTCCGGTGTATCTAACTTAAGCTCTTTCCTCCACCAGAGATTTGCCAAAGACCTCTCTTCTCATCATCTCACACTCAATCCTCCTTATAAGCTTACCTTCTCCTTCATCCCTCTAACTTCTCTTTTGACTTCCTTTTCTGCTATTACGACTATAATATTTGTATGTAAGCTAAATCCTACCTATATGTATTTAAGTATAATATATGAAATATAGACTCTTCGCTTTGCTTTCGCTTGGCCTGGCGTGCCATGCCCTGCTCTGGCCTGGGTATTGTATATTGTATCTGTGTGAAGATGAGCTATAGGTTAGATGTTCACTTCATGGGATGGGATGATTGGAGTCAGTTCAGTTCAGTTTGTTTGGTTGGACCATTAAGTTATGTTGTACTATATGTACTATGTAGTTATTATAGCCTTTCTCTTCTACCTTTCCTTCTGCTCAACTTAACTCAGCTCCCATACTTACTTGTTTTTCATATCCATGTTTGTTTGTACAGTGTCTTTATAATTTAACTCGTCTCTTTTTCTTTCGCGAATGTGTGTGCGATGCAGGTGAGAAGATCTGTCGGGCATTAAGACAAATTTCACTTTTTTAATCTTGTACTATAGTTGTACACTTAGTTTTTTAACATTATTACCCATAATATTGTATTTTACTATTAAATATTAAGTGCCAGTGCCTTTAAGAAAATTTTACATTACTACTACAGCTCAGAAATGGGTGACAGGGTGACTGCTTGCAAACAGATATTTAATACTGCAATGAATATGAACAAGCTGTTTGGTTAGCACCTACGAATAATTTTACCTAGGTTTTAATTTAGAAGGACATATATTTTCTGTATGGAGTGAAAGGAGTTGAAAACAATATTTATCAAATCTGTACAAGTAAACCCGACGCTGACTCCACCAATTAAATTAAATATCTTTAAATGCTGCATCCTATATCGTCAAACACTTAAGCAAATACTGTAACAACCATTCTTCTATATTTGTATTTATGTAACAACCTTTTTCAAAAACGAATTCGGATTACCAAATAATACAAATAGTAAAGAAACTTTAATACTCAATACTTTTCTTGCTTTTAACAATTAGATTCCAATAAACTTACTCATTATACTTATAATGTCCCAAATGTTTTACATTTAAGTAAATACCAAGCATAAGATGCACCTTTAAAATTTATTAGCTCTAACTAAGTATGTAAGTAAGTGTATTATTGTCGTAGTCGTCGTACTGTATCAGCCATGTAAATTAGCAACTTTCGTATAACGAAAAGCGTATGAACATTCGTTTGATCACAGAAGTCTCTGAGCTTATTGATGGAACACGCCTAGGACGTATATACAGCATCCTTCCTAAAATAGTTAACTAGCGAAATTGACTTTCTTTTATATGTACCTATGTTTGAGGAATGAAACATATGGTATGCACTCTGTATATTGTATGTATGCTTTTCGTAAGTGGGGAGTATAAGTAAATATTGGTAGTAGGTCCTTCCTTACGTTTTTATGTCTGAATTTAGTAGGTACCTATGCTACTACATAGTTTCTTATGATTGCAAGATATAAATAGCGAGCTAGTTGGTTTGCTTGCTAATAAGGCAGAACAGGGACAGACTATTTGTACATAGTCCATTCTTTGGCCATGAAACAAACCCATCTGTCAAGCTGGATGGAAGAGTTGCTTGGTTTGGTTTGGGAGCAGTTATGCATGATAGAGAAAATATATGAGTCTGCTCCCATTTAGTAGGTATTAGGTTGTAGTCCATCATACTCAAACCAAAGCTGAGCAAGTGAGCCAGACTCGGAAGCGCAATTATAGCAGACGCTTTATGTACTTTTGCTACAGACTACAAGGTAAGTGCAAACTAAATAACATACGCTTCGAGACGTCATAAAATATATATCTACTCAAATCTCAATGCAAATGCAAGTTCTGTCTACCTCTACCTATCTACGTACATAACGTACGAGAAGAAACGGGACTTGGCTGGATTACTTAGTCATAACTCTCAGTGATTCAGTTTAGCTAATAAAGTAGCCCTTTTATTGCAAAGTGAAATGAATTGCACTGCACTACATATTAATCGATCATTAAACTAAAACCTTACGGAATTGCAGAACTATGTAGGGAAGGCGAGACTGCAGGAAAATCAGACTTTCCACTTTGAATTAGTGTTTTACTGGCTCAATTATATACCTTGGGTAGAGTAGACTAACAAATAGATTACTCTTCTCTAAATGCAGGGAATATATTTTTGCACATTTACGGTTCTGCAGATTCGCATGCAACAAAAAAAGGCTTCACTGTCTAGTATTTTTATTAATTAGTATTAGTATGATCAAAGCAGCCTAGGTGTAGACAAATAATATAGCAAGTAATTTTTATGTAATTTGCATTGTACATACAATATACCTAAATGTATCGGAAAGCAGCTAATTTAAGCTTAATTACTGTTTACTCATTTTTTACGCAAGTATTCCTAGAACTGAAAATAGTCCAATTCAATCAAACAAATATTGTAAATATATTTATATGTAGTATGTAGTGTAATATGCAATGTAGTATTGGATATAGATTACACTTCGCACACTAATGTGATCATTATTTTAATAGCAGGGGTTTTTACATACGAAAATTAGTGTGTTATTGTACATATTTTGGCACTTATCGATGTATACTACTACTTTATATTAGCTACATATAGGCAGCACTTATTAGGGATAAGTAATTTTGTTCAAATATATCCGTCCGTATTAGTAATAACGTACGTGGTTATCTATAATAATGGCTTTGCATGTTTTTGGCTGACAATAGGTACTGTATATCCCAATTCAA